>JARHVA010002163.1:0-77500 GCA_037957365.1 Torreya grandis
CTAACTTCCCTTAGGAGGTTCCTTAAGGAGATGCATTTTTTTTGCTTTCATAGATAACAATCCCATGCCCTTACAACATTACCTTAAAACCATGTCTTATTGTATCTATCCTAACTTCAGATCCATTCATCGATCCACCTTATGTCATGCCTTTCCATTTCATGGGGGGGGTACCTATATGACCATGGTTACTACCTAACCGTTAACTATCCAAGCTTCTTCATTAACCAATAACCCCTTCAAAACTACCATAGAGAACCAACCAACCAAACTGCCACTACCCTTATATCTTTTACTCCTAACAACTATTCCTCCACTATAGGAGTGCCTACCTCTATCACTACCAAGCTTCCTTTAGATACCTTTAACCCATCAACCACCACTCTAATTCAAATACATGTGGTATCCATACCCTCTACTTTGCCACTGATTAGCATAAGGATCACCACTCTTTCATAAGTCACGAACCCAATATCTCTCCTATCCAACAAACACCCCTTAAACCAACCTTTGGCTACATCCCTAATCCACAATGGCATGTACCCACTACCCAACCACCTACATCTACCTACCCTTATGTATCATCTACCCAACCATTTACATTTACTTACCCATAAGTGGTAGCCTCCCAACCTTCTACCCACTATCAACATGTCTCCCAACCACCATAGTAATATGCATCTTATAACCTTCTAAGTGCATGACCCCAAACAAACCTAATGAATATGTTTATGGACAAAATGACCACATTAGATTCATCCATTTTGGGTGCTCACAACATCTTGTCATATGACAAAATATGTAATGATCCCATCCATCCATCCATCCACACCTATCAAGCCATATCATCCCCAATGGGAACTTCCCATTTTTTTAAGATTTAAAGTAAGGAGGATCCCCAAAAACACCCTAGGAAATTTAGGCATGCTTGTTATCTGATTACCTATGATATTCTTTGCACCTTCCCCATGTCTCTAGCCAACCTAACCTTAGATTGTTATAGTGCCTTAACTGAGCATTCCATCTTTTCCTTCACCTAACTAGCTCAAACCTTCTTAGACCATTTTTAGTCAATATCTCTAAGAAAGTGTTTATCACCGACCTTTATACTATTCAATAGTTTGAAGATGAATATGTTGTAGATTTGGTGGTTTATTAGTGGAGCCCAATTAACCATCTTTCCTTTTCCTTGCCTCAACACAAACTTGTAGAGCTCGTTGCTCGAGCATGTGCCAAGCATATTTCCTCTACACTATGTGTCCAAATCTTCTGAACCTTTGATGGAAATTTTACCATGGCACATAATTTAGAGAACCAAGACATTGATGAAGGAAAGCCAAAGCTCAAAAATAAGAATTCAACCTATAAAACCAATGAGGTTTCTTTCTCTAAGTCAAACAACCAGTCTAATACCAACACCAAAATTAAGGGAATTACAAACATAGTTATCCTTAAAGCCACTCCTCCACCTTTCATCAACCAATATAATTCCTCTAGTTCCTAAAATCAAAACCTAAGGAACCAAACCTAGAATAACCAAATGCAATTCACTCCAATCAAAGAATCATATGCTTCTATCTTGGAGAATTTATTGAAGGCCAACATCATCCAATTCCCTCATATCAAACCACCCCAACAATTTTACTCTTCTCATCCCACACCTAGTTGGTATAATGAGAATGATCTATGTGCCTTCCACCACATGATAGGGCATGACATTAGTAGGTGAAACATGTTCAAGAGTATTGTCCAATCCCTCATTAACAAGGGAGAGCTTAAATTAGACAACCCCAATGTACTACCAAACCAAGCCCTTGATATTTTTAGGAAACCTTTTCCAAACCATGATCCCCCTAAAAATGAGAGTAACATAATTGAGTGCTCTCACAATGCCCACACTGTTAACACAGTCCTTAATTCTCTCATTTTTGAACCACCTATTAACCAATATTCTTATTCTCCACTATTTATTAAAATAGTGGACTTACCTTCCCTTTCTTTGAACACCTAAACTAAGGAAGTACCATCCTTTCTCCCTCCACTTTTTAAGGTAGTGGAGCCACCAGCCACTCTTTTAGTTGATATACCATAACAACCAACCATCACCATCTCAACTTCACCTTTAGCTATCAAGCGAACCACCCTCCTTTGAGAATCATTCCCAAGGAGTAAATCCCCATGTCTACTCATCATGTGGAGGATCCACTTATCTCAACCTTGCATCCTTTGACTGAAGAAGAGGACAACACTACCATCCCTATGTCTCCACATAGAGGGTTATCTTTTAGATGCATCATTTAGGGAATCAAACCAACCTTTAAACCCTTTTCTAGGCTAGTACAAAAATTAGAATTTATCTTTCATCCTAAAATGGATCAAGCCACCTTCTAAAAGCAATTAGGTCTTCCTTATATAACTTGATTGAAACCTCCAACCCTTTCTTGATTAGACCAACCTACCACTTCCATTGAATAACCTCTTACCATATATATCCAAACAACTAAACCCTCTAACCAACCAACTAAAACCTCTACCCAATCAACCAACCCTCAACCACTTAAGTCAACCAAGACCCAAGTAGCCAATCCCTCTCCTATCATCCCAACTATATTTTCCAAGAACCTTGGTATATTGCCTACACCGAGCCTTAGTCATGCATCTATGAAAATGGACCTAACCCCCTAATCCTACCAATCAAATGTCAAACCAAAGAAACTAGAGAGGTAAAGCCACATAAAGGCTAGAATGTCTAAATTTTGCCTTCCTCAACTTTTCCCTCTATTTTTGGGCCTCATCCCTCTAATTTGAATAGGAAGCCAATTACCTCAACAAAAACCTCACCACCGTTTTTGGTGACAACTTTGTAGTTACTCTCTAATACACCTCTTTTTACCATGCTGACAATACCTAAGCTGCCTACCTTACAATCTTCCACCTCTAGGTCATTAACATCCTTTTCTAAACTGAAGCCATCAACTAAGCATACCACCTTACCAAAAACATCTACCACCAAACCTATCTCCAAACTACCTTTTACCTTAGCTATCAAAAAAAATATCACTACACCTTTACCACCTTTAGCTAAATCCTACTTGACCATTCTCCATAGGTTATTTCCTTCAATCCTCTAGCTTCAAATCCCACCTATTACAATGACCACCACATGTGCTTTTACCATAGGACACCTGGCCATGATATGGAAAACCGTAAGGCTCTCTAAAACATTATCCACTAGCTTTATGATGAAGATGATCTATTAACAAATGAACCTCCTATACAAACCATACCAATCTAGCCATCAACCATACCTACCCAACATTTACCTACTCCTCCACTCTCACCTAAGAGTGAAGATGAGTTTGACCAGTCTATTACCTCAACCTTTCCTTCCATCCATACTATCAATGTGGTCACTAGATCATAGAAGAAGGATAAGGGAAAACCTAATGTGTCATTCCCTTGGATGTATCCATCTTCAAACTCCTAACCAACCTACACCCAACCATCTCTATATTCAACCAAACCCAAGGTGTTTATCTTAGGTGCCTCCCAATATAACCCCTCAAAAGCCATCAAAAGAGTTATCCTCAAGCAACTTCATCAGACCTTGATGAAGATGAGATTTTATGAATTGATCTCTACCTATCCCCATCATTTCCAAGCACTAATAGAGGCTTTAAAATCTATTGAGGTCCAACCTGAGGACCCCCAACCTCTAGTTACCTTTATCAATGCCCTTTAGCTTTCCAACCTTGTTACCTTCAAAGACTCAAATATACCCTTCATCCATCTTGAGGACCTAGATCCTCCTCTCTTTATCACTCTCTAAATCAACCAAACCCACATCAAATAGGTCATGATGTATGGGGGAGCTATCATTAACATCATCCCCTCTCATGTCCACAACAAACTTAACTTTCTAGATAATATCATATCCAAATCTATAGTCATCCTTTGCTATTTTAATGATACCATGCTAATACCTTTGGAATTGTTGTCATCTATATTTATGTAGAACCTTGCATGCTTCCTAAACTTTTTTATGTTGTAGAAGGTAAATTCTAATATAATTTATTATTGGGATGACCTTGGATTCAATTCATGGGTTTCATTCCCTCTACCCTCAACCATTTCATTAAGTTCAAGCATGAAGGCTATGTCATACCATCTAGGTTGACCCAAGTCATTTTCTCAAAATGCAACATGACCTATCATCCTAACAAGGTCCTCATACCCCCAACCAGCACACCCTTAATAGTTAGAACCCAACCTTTAACCATTAAAGTGGATATCATACCTCCTTCCACTGATGAGGCATCAAGTTATTTTATACCTTCACACTGGATCCTTACCATAGACCCTTTAGAATCCATGTTCCATCACCTTTCACTAGGGGAATATCATCTTTTAGCACATGATGCTTTCTCTACTCCCCATGAGTATGGCCAACCTACCAACCAACTAGGATATGACCCGAATGTTATAAATATCATTCCCTTTAGACCTCCCCACCATTAAAGTTATTTTGTCTATGGAGGACATGACAAATCCCTTAGTGCTTCTACCACCTCTCTTCCACCTCAACCATTCACCATTGGTTTTTCTTATCTAGATAAACCAAAATTTGCCAAGAAATATCTTCATCAATGTCCTTGTAAAGGCTTTTTTATTGGGTGATATGAGCATGGACCACATTAATTGGTCACTATCAAAACCAGGAAGCCACATAAAAGGCATGGCCTTGGTTTCGTTCTACCCAAAAATAAGCAACCCAAACCACATTCCACCACCATTTTTTAGGAAGACACCCCTTCCTCACCAAACTCTCCCCCACTTGTGTTTGAGGATGATGACATCATCCAACCTAACTTTTTTCATCAACATGATCAACATAAGATCCTTGACTTATCATAAGGAGGATAAATCATAACCATCCCTTTGATCCATCCTAAAATGATAGGAGAAGACTCTCTTACTATTATAACTATCTAGTATCAGGATGATGATTTTATTCTCACCTACCTTGGTGCCCCAAATTCCTTAATCCACAAATCCCTTCCTTTCAAGACCTCAACCGTGCTAAGAAAATCCACCATAAATATCAATTTGGTTACTTTGGACAACCCCTACATTGTCAAACTTGTCCAATCATTGAATGTTGAGGAACTTCAACACTTCCCCTCTTTCCTCAAAGACTGTAACATAGCCTTTAATTGGTCATACAATGATATGCCCAAAATTATCCCCACCATTTCTACCCATAACATAATCAGTCATCATCATGCCAATCATGTCAAGTAAAAGCTCTGATGTATGCATCCTTGCATAACCCTTCTTGTCAAGGAAGAGATTCAACGTATTTTAGCTATCAACTTCATTCAACCTATTGAATACCCCTAATGGATCTTGAATGTCATACCTATCACTAAAACCATAGGGGGACTATGTATTTATGTGGAATTTTGTGACCTCAAACTCACTTGCCTCAAGAATGACTTTTCTCTACCTAACTATGACTAGCTTGTTGATCTTACAGCTAAACATGAGATGTATCTCTCATGGATAGATTATTAGGTTACAATTAGATCTAAATCACCCTTAAAGATTAGCACAAAACTGCCTTTACCACCCTATGGTGGACCTTCTACTATAGAGTCATGCCTTTTAAGTTAAAGAATACTAATGAAAACTACCAGTATGTCATGACCTATATCTTCCATGATATTATCCATAAAATTTTAGAAGACTACATGGATGATCTTCTCAGAAAATAAAAGCTCTGAAAGGATCACTTAGCCATCCTCAAAATCATCTTTGATTGGTTTATCCACTATCATGTCCATCTTAACCCCAAGAAATGTATTTTTGGGGTCTTGTCAGGAAAGCTTCTTGGTTTCATTATCTCCCTTTGGAGAATTGAATTCAATCACACCAAAATCAAAGTATTCCTATACATGCTTCCTCAACCAACTTCAAGCAAATCTATATCCTACAAGAAAAGCTTCAGTCCATTCATCAATTCATTTCCCAACTTTCAGATCGGTGCTAACCTTTCCACTACCTTCTAAATAAGGATATCTCTTTCAAGTGGAATAGTTAATATCAAAAGGCCTTTTATTCACTTAAAGAGTACCTTTTATCACCACATATCCTCACCCCTCCCAAGGATGATCAACCTTTATACCCTTTTATCTTCATCATTAACCATTCCCTAGGGGCAATGTTTGCTCACCATAATGAATAACATAGAGAGTAAGCCATATATTATATTATTTGCATGTTTGTAGAGTATGAGACTCGATACACCTATGCTAAAAAGTTTTTCTTGGATTTAATCTTCATGGCCACCAAACTTCACCACTATGTTCTTAACCATAAAACCTACGTCATAACCAACACTGAGCCTCTCAAGTACATGCATTCCAAATCATATCAAAACTATCATATGGCCAATTAGATCATACTCTTAGAAAATTTTGATCTTGAGTTCCTCCATTATAATTCAATTAAGGGGAAAGTTATTATTGACCAATTGGCTGAGACACCTTTAATGGATAACTAACCCCCTCCCCTTGAGTTTCTAGATGAGTTCATCATGACACTCTCTCAAGTGTATTTTACCCATCAAGTCACCATGTTCTTTGATAGATCAAAGTGTCAATGTGGTGGGGGAGTCGGTATCATCCTTATCCCCTTTGATGATGAACCTTTCCCTTTATCCTTCAAGCTTGATTTTAAATGTATCAATAATATGGATGACTACAAAGCCATAGTGATAGGCCTTCATACTAACTTAGCCTTGGGAGTCAAAATGATCAATATCTTTGGTGACTCCTAACTTGTGGTCAATCAAGTCAATGACTCTTACCAATTTAATAATGATGTCTTGAAATAACATAAACAACTAATTAAATAACTCTTAGCATCATTTGAGCACTACCACATCTAGTTAACCCATAATCTACCAACAAGTTCATTGACACCATTGCTTCCTTTACCTCTCAGATACTATCTACACCCTTGAACTCTAAATTATTTATTTTTATTCATAGACTTACCCAACCTTCTTATGTCAAACCAAATTATTCCACCATTTTCAATGTGGAGGAGACCCAACTTGACCTTTGGTATCAGAAAACCTTCAACTACCTTAACCTTGGCATATTTCATTTCAACCTCTCTAGGAATGATCAAAGAGAATTTATTTAGAGTAACTCACACTATACAATTATGGGAGGAATTATTTATAAATGTGGCTTTGATGGCCTCCTCTTCCATTGCCTATGTAGTCACGAAGCCTCTCATGCGATCATGGAAACACATGATGATATCTATGGGGGTCACTTTAGTGGCCTAATTATAGCTAAGTTCATCCTCTATCTTAGCTATTAATAGCATACCCTTAACAAAAAATACTATGATTGTGTGAAAAAGTGTGTTAAGTTTCAACAATATGATAATTTGCATCATGAACATATCCATAGCCTTTGGGTCTCTACTAGTTTTTGGCCCTTTTCATAATGGGGTCTAGACCTAATTGGGGAAATTAATCCCCATTCCTCACAATGACACAATTCTATTAACATCATAACCAAGTATTTTACCAAGTGGGTAGAGGTTATTCTTCTAGTCTCAACTCAAATGGAAAATATTATCAACTTTATCAACCATCGTATCATCTATTGCTTTAGTTTTCCTCACAATATTATCACTGATAAGGGTAAATATTTTAAGAACAAGCAAGTCTAGTTTTTTTGTGATGCCTTTAGAATTAATTTAATTTTCTCCTCACCCTATCACCCTCAAGTGAATTTATATGCATAAGCCTTTAACAAAACCCTTAATAACATGTTAACTAAAATGATCAATAAATCAAGTTGAGATTAAAATTTGCACATCTCCTTCACCTTGTGGGCATATCGTACTAGAATTATAACCCATATAGGTGCTACCCTATTTTTTCTTATTTTTGGAGTAGAGGCAACCTTGCCTCTAGAATTCCAAATCCCATCTCTTTTCACATCTTTACAAGATCTCATTCTTTAGAGTGATTATCATCAGCACCATTTAGCCCATCTAGAACTACTTGATGAGAATCATCTATCATCCCTCACCCACCTCCATGTCTACCAAGATCATATCAAACATGCCTATAAAAACCACCATAAAGTGTAGGAATTCAATATTAGAGACCTCGTCCTAAAGGAAAATCAGCATGTCACTAATATGGAGAAAAGTAAGTGGGGCAAGTTTTCTTTTAATTGGTTTGGACCTTATATCATAATTCATAAGTATGGATCAAGAGCTTATTGGTTTTATTCTCTCGAAGAACACCCAGAGCATGAGCCCCTTAATGCTTTGCCTTTATGTCTGTTATTTTGTTAAGAAGGATCAGGTTCACCTTTTGTTTAACTTAAGCTCATCCCTTATTATCCACCCACATTCATCTACCTATTTTAGGGGAAATCAATTAAAAATGAATCATGTGATTATCTGTCATAGTCATGGCCTAATCTTGAACAATGGGTCCACAGCTCTACCCATGGCATGGTTCTCATGGTACTTTCCACCCCTTTTTAGGATGGATCCCCATGATCATTTTCACCTAAGCCTCTTTACATCTAACCAACCTTATTGTGCCCTTGGTTTTTCCTCCATAAAGAAGAACCACTAAGCCAACCTAAGCACATCTATTCCAAGAAAAATCAAATAAATCAAAAGTATACCATCCCAATCATTAAAAATCATGGGCCACTCCTAACATTCACATATTGCTCCCTTGAAGGACAATTATTGAACGTTTATTTAAAATTTTCCAAAATAAGGTTGACTACTCCCTCAAAGGATAACTACCAAGATCATCAAATAAAGCATATAAACTTAGATCACTCCCTTAAAAGATGGCCGAGTAAAGCATTTCTCTAAAGCACATCAATTTCTTGGAAACTTCTCACATTGATTAGCTTCCCATATGCATCAATAAATCAAAAGACCTCTTATTATAATCAAAAGAAAATAAAACTAATATCAAAATCTATAATCAACTCTCAAGCAACATAATAAGGTGGAAGCCTTAATCAGCTTTCATAAGTAGACTTACCAAATTGATCAATCTACACTCTAGCTTGGCATAGACTTGTTTATACTTAATCTTTAGACACCTATAAAAGAGGCATGCTAGTCTCATAAGAAGGTTCCATTTTCCACCCATATCCCCTTTAAGCAAGGCATTTTTGAGCTTACTTAACATTATGTTGCCAAGACACCTTTTGACCAACTAACAAACACTCATGCAAAGCTTTTGAAGATATTATGTTCATTAAACCAATCCGACTTTGGTTCTATTTTGGTCCTTGTAAATGAAGAAGCATCATGTTATCTTCTTATCATATCATGACTAGTTAATATTTTCATTATGATGTTTATCTCTTGATTATATTATTTATTCTCCCATCTAGTGTTGTTAATTAAACTACCTTATGTGTTTTATCATAAACATTAACAACAAGCATAACCATAAGCATAGCCATACCATGTATGATAATCACATCCATAAGCATTTAAACAAATCAACCATTTTCCACCACATGTCTAAAAATAATGAAATCCAAAATACTCATTAAAAATTAGCATGTCATAAGAAATCAAGAAGCATAACCATAAACCAAAACCAACTCATACCTAGTTAAGCATATATCAGTGTCTACACAACCATAACATAAGCATAATACATAAGGAATGTAAAAATCACATCATAAACCATAAAAATCATATGTGAATCATATAACATGTGCATGGGCAATAAATAAAGATCCCATATATATAACTAATAAGTCAAATAAACATCATAATGTGTACACATAAATAATACATGTAATAAATGTATATCATCTCTCTCTATCATGTACATCTTGTGTAATTAGCATGTAGGTTGGTATCAAAAATCAACAACATGTACATCTATCATGTCATATATCATGCCCTTGGGGCACCACAACCACTGGCTCCTCCTATTCCTCTAACTACACTACCATCTGGTGATAGCCATCTTAGGATGCATGTATGTCCACTCACTATAAAGGCCCACTATCCTGGAGTAGTCACAACTACAACACCTATTGAACTAGCCCTATACTCTCCATATCCCAACTCATATGGACATTATACCAACACTATAGCCTCATAGTATTTGAACTCCTTAATTATGGCTAAGTACCATGTCATCAAGATCATATCAAGTGGTCCCCCTGCTAGTGCTACCATCACTCCTACCCTATAACTTAGTGTATCTCTTTCCTGAGTCATTAACCTAAGGAAGATCCTTACTTGATCTCTCACTCCTACAATGTAGTAACTTGACCCTATAAAGTGATAATTTAGCCCTATAATGTGGCCACCTATCCCTGTAAACCTATAATTTAGGCCTATGCAGTTGTTAGTGATACTATTACTTGTCCATCCAAACCACCACCTTGTACTTATCTTCTAGAAGAATCCACATCCATATCATGCTAACCCCCATCATCCCTTCCAAAATTGGTTGTTGCATATTAGGCCTGGTACCATCATACATAGCCATCAACAAAATTGGCATCATTTATCCTTGATCTTATACGTAACTCCTCATGGTCTAAAACTACATCCATTGGTTGAGGCTTAGGTAAGAAAAACTTTTCATCCTCCCTCCTATATCTAGGGAATGGACCAAGAATCCCTTATACGAGACCAAATTGCCTCTGAAATCAATCAAAAGGGATAAGTTATGTTTCCCCCTCTCTCTACTTGTATATCCGTCTCTAGTTCTACAAATATAGAGTATGATAGTTTTAGAAGGACCACCTAGGCTAGCCAACATATGGTTTCTAGACCACATCACCTAAAATCAAACCATCCCATTCATCTTGAAAACATTCAATATATATAAGACCTCCTCCATCACTTGTCAAATCATAATCTCCCCTGTATCTCAAGAAACCTACTTTATAATTTGCCTATGCATAGCCATCCCATGACAGCCCCAAGGGTCTCAAAACCCAAATATGCCTATATTCCTAGTAATGGATCATGAATCCAACACTGATCCCATATTATTTGTGATCTTTAAATGCCAAAATCTCCCTTTATAGTTGAACTAGTAAGATTGGTGCCCATTTGAACATGATCTTCCTAAACAACATCTCTACCAATACTCCTAGTAGTAGATAGGGAAATCATCCACTTCTAAAATTTCATAATGTGAAACAAGACACCACCACCACCACCACCATCATCATCATCATCATCATCATCATCATCATTAGTCATCTCTCATTTAGATCCCTCTAGTACAATAACCCATAACTAAAACCACCTGAATGAAACTTGTTGTGAACCCAATCCTCACCATACAATAGCTCCATCTACTCATCCCTCTCCTCACTCTCAATATGGTAAATGGGTTTCCCTCAAATTGGTATCCATGTAATCTTGTGGACATCCTCCAAGAGGATGGTAATCTCTCATATCGATAGTAAGACGGTGTTAGTGGTTGGATCATATCTCTCAATGAGGTCCACTATCATTATCACATCTTGAGGTAACCACTAACAATATCGCATGACTCCTAATCTAACCTCCTCCATATGCATCCAATCATCATCGATCATCCCTCCATGAACCTCAACAAAGATCTTTGGAAATTGATACCTCATCTATATCTAGTTTCATGCCTATAAAAATCAAAGTTAGCACATGTCACCATTATTCATTTCCAAATCAACCTCATTATCAAGCTACATGTGCCTCTTTGAACCTATTCTAAACTAACCCACAACCATCTTTAGGATTACCTCTAGTAATTTAAAACAAACCTTACCCACAAACATTAAAATGCCTTTCTTAACTTATTACAATAACACCTAACACTTTTATCAAAACACATCTACCCTAACCAACAAAGTTTTCCACATCCTACATTAACCTATAATACCATACCTAAACCATCAAATCATTTTTCAACCCAACACATTACTCCTATTTGAACGTCACCAACCTTAAACTTACACACACTTTCATTTACCCACACCACTTTCAAAACATTTCAAACCATTCATTTACATCCTTTTAAAACCCTCTCCTAACAATGCTCGACCACCGATGGTTCACCTGAACCATTGATGGTCCAGTCAATATTTTTCATCAGTGCTTGATCATTGATGGTTAGCTAACCATCAATAGTCTTGTAAACCTTTTTTCTCTTGGTGTTTGACTATCGATGGCCAAGTTGACCATTTATGGTCAGGTCTAACCATCAATGGTCAATATGTGTAATTGTTGGTTACAAAACCATAAGACTATCCATACCTGAAACACAACCAAAACATAAAAATTTAGAAAACTAACCTAAGTAAATCTATCCTATAACTAAAACCCAACCAAAATCCTACACTAGATTCAAATTTCATCTACTACATTTCCAAATTTTACCCAAAATCTAAACAAGGGCAAAACCCCCAAAACTAATTTATAAAACAACCATAACATATAAAAAAATAAACTATCAACTAATCTACAAATTCACAAACATTACATACCTCATTCCTCGATCACTATCGAGGTCAGATCCTACATCCTACTACTCGACCACATCTTTGTTTGCAATACATATCAGGTCTCAACTAAAAATTAACACAAACACACTCAACCAATCAACAAACACCACCTCAACCAACCAATTAGTCCAACTTATCAACAAAACTCCAAATTAACCAATCACTAGACCACATGAAAAATATAGAGTCAAACAAGTTGAAAGTGAAAATGAATTTTCATTTTCACTTTATATCCTTGGCTTTTTAGGTTTTCCCCCTAACCATTGATGGTTAATTTTAGGACCCTTAACCATCGATGATCATGAGAGCCCATTTTTAATACTTTTTCAAGCACCTAACTTAAGTGTCCAACCTTAGAGATCACCTAATCTCCCCCAAACCAAACTTCAACTCTTGGAGATTACACTTCTCCAACCAACCATTATACCACGTGCACCTTGACATTGGTCAATTTTGACCCAAACTATTCACATATTTTTATGACAACTTCACTTGGTCTTTTTGACTACATCTACCATTTTTACCATGTTGACCATTAACATTTTCACCACCTAGTGTATGACCAGACCATTTATATTTTTCAAGGGAGCACTTCCTACCTTGGATAACTATAAAATCATTAAGCTTATCTAGAAGATTTATAGAGTAACTTTATCATCTATGACCAATGATATGGATTAGTTACCCTTTCACTTATACTTCTAGAACTAACCTTATTTTTACCAACATTGGTAACCTTAGTTTGTGTGTGATCTTAGCTATCACACTTAGTTGCATTTTGTGTATATATTTGTGTTTCAAATACCCACCCCTTTTTGTCACCACCTAGTGATGCATAATATACTAATTATTAAACATATGCTTGATTCTATTTTTTTCATTAACTCAACGCAATTAGACCTTTAAATAGCAATAAAGTTTTGTTTTGTAGCTCATTAATTTCAAACCAAACAACAAAAAGGGGGAAAATATAGATATCAAAAATATGCACACTCTAATTTTGAATGTCAAAATACCCCCTGAACCACCTTAGGACCCCCTTGGGACAATTTAAATTTTTTACCCTTGATGGAGTTAACCCATAGTCAATTTAGAATAACTAGCTCAACCTAACCTTTTATCCCTTTTTACCCTTTAGCACTCAACCACCAATGGTTAGGGTGCACTTCCTTAACTGCTAACATCTAATTCACCCACCTTACTTTTCTAAAAATAACCCATATAATTCTAGTTGTGAGTCATTATATAGATGAGTTAAATTTGGAAGGCCCAATTCATGTGTTGTTATAACTATCTTGCCTTGCTTATAAGAGAGAGGAGTAAAAAGTCAAAATCCATCTACAATTTTGATCAAGAGATTATGCATCTAGGAGTTCCTTTATTGCAAGTCAATCATTATTAGTAACCTAGCAATCCAACAATCATATCAAAGAGCCAACTTGCCACCACCTCTCCACCAAGCTCTCAAACATCATTACTTTATCAGAATCAAGCTAGATTCTATCAACTAGTCAACTATCTCAACCATCCACCTAATCAACTTTTGGTAATATAAGTAATTATTTCATAGCATTCATTTACTTTATTTCCATTTTTTAATCAACCCTAATCTTACCCATCTCTCAGAATCCATATTTTGGATTTTATCAACCAGCCTTTTATCAAACCAAATTTAGACACAATAACCATCGATGGTTATCTCAACCACCAATCATCTCTTCAATAGCCAATGGTCATATCAACCACTAAAGGTCACCTTAACCATCGACAGTTATCCTAACCACTAATGGTCACTGTGATAGTAAAAACTAGTAAGATAATTTCACCTACTGACACCTAATCAAGCCTAATTTTTTGTGTTCTTGCTTGTTCATAGACCTCTTTCATATTTTCTAAAGTATATCCCAACCCCCTAGCATTAACATTAATTAATTTATCACTAATTTAATCATTCCTAATCTATTTTCTAATCAATCATTTTTAATTCAATTTTAATACCTTTTGATTATTGATGCAAGTACCTTTCTTTCATATTTGTAAACTCAAGTGTTTAAGAATGTGTAGATTGACAGCCCAAGAGGGAGCTTTTGCTTCTAGGATCTAGCTATCATTAGGAAAACCACCCAAATATTTGTCTAATAAAAAAGTTTACTTTAGTGCTTCCTTATCTATACGTCATCTTCACAAGCCAAAGAGGAACTCTTCACAATCTTTTGATTCAACATGCACATGATCAATTAGGTTTTTCAACTATACCCATACTTAGTTTCTTCTTTCCTCTTTTCTAATCATAAGAAAGAAATTCATTAAACATTTTTTTTGGTTTGTGTGTTACTATACTTTTTTGGTTACAACAAGCAAATAAATTACTAAGTATTGTGTTTAATACTTGGGGACATTGTTTTGTTCCAAGTAATGGACTTATAAGATAAGTATGGATAGGGTGTTTAGTTAGAAACTTAGATATGGTTGGCTAAACTACAACCATTGTAACCTACAAGTGAACAAGTATTATGTTTTGTAATACTAAGGAGCTAAAAATATATGTATCCAGTTGATTTTATGCCTAACTACTATGTGTTTTTGGCCCTTCAAGTTGAACGAGGGAACTTGTGGTTTTGTCACTCAAAAGGCTAGAGGCTATTGAGTGTGTGGATACATTTTGATTACATGATGTGTTTATTTTTATCATGGGTATGTTTTAATCCCATAAGCTGGCAGTGATGTCCCTAGTTATGTTTCATGTTTATGTGATGATTATTTTATTTTAGGTTGAGTTTTAGCATCCATGAGGATGTCATGATGATCATGGATATAGACATTTTACATCCATGAAGATGTATTTTGTGATTGTTGTTATATTATGGTTGTGGAAACTATGATTTCCATGAGGATGATGTAATATTCACATAGAGCCTTGGTTAAGTTCATCCTTTCCCCAGGATTATGTTGCATTAAATCAAGCATTGCTAGTCAACCTTTGACTTGTTGACACAAGTTAATTAGAAGGATAGTGATAGAACTTGTTATTGGAATCATAGGTGGCTTGCATGGGTGGGCCATATTATGATGATTGATGTATAATATTCTTGGGAGGTCTAAGGATGTAACTTAAGCTTGGAGGGCCTAGTGGGTGAATATGACTTACTTGTTTGGGCAAGTGACGATGTTTTGGGGGTCTCTTATTGTTAATGGGTAATGTGATCCATCTAATCCATGAGGTATGAGATTTGTTGGTAATTTTTTGAGACTCATGGATATATAATTATGGGCTATGTTAAAACACACCCTTTATTAAAAGAAGGTGTTTATGAACTTGAGATCCCTAAAATTGAGCATAATGTTACATACTAGATATTTATGTCATCTTGGATGACATTTGGACATTGGGTAGACCGATGAGGACCATGGACCCTTGTACTTCACTTACCAATGTGTTCAAGTTATGTGATGTGAAAATGACTTGGCATAATTCACCAAACCTTTAGACCCACATGTGTGACATTGTATTGTGTTTTCCTTCGGTGCATGTAATTATTGTATCTTATTTAAACATCTTTCATTTTGTTTGTTATGCTAATCATGTAAACTTGTAACTTCTCTACCTTGTGTGAATGTAATTAGTTTTGAGACTCTAGATTACCTTGATATCAGTATTTTTATGTATATTATTTGATCATGAACCACCTTGTGATGTGAATTTTCCTTCTAGAATCAACCTCTTTAAACTAAAAATCTACTAAGGTATAGTGAATGTATTATTTAATGTGATCCTGCATCACTGCTATAACATTGAACTTTAATTCAAGTATGAGGTTTAATGTGAACAAAAAACTATATACAGGATGACAAGACTAGGTATGGGCTAGGGAATGGAGTCTCATGTAGGTTGAAAACCCACTTCTCCCCTTGGCATGAAGTAGTCACCTAATTCAATCAGGTTGTGCACTATGAGTACCATAGGATGGTTGTGAAGTCTTCATGGATAATGGTAACTTATTGGATTGAGTATTCCTTTACCTACCTCTTTGAGGTTGTTGTATAAATAACCTTGTGAAATTATTTATATATCCTTGTAAAATCACTATTTGGTCCTAGAAATTGAATTTTTATGAAAAATCAGCAAGACTAAACTTGTTGAAATTCAAGCAAGTATTGACTTATAAAAGCAAGCATGATATGAATGAGGTAATGGTTGAATTACCTTAAAATAATGTTATGGAAATAATATTCTAAGTTTATTTACATGTGTTGACTAGTAAGTGTAACCATTATGTCTATAAAGTATTGTTGTATATACCTAATATTATTTTTTTGAAATGTATATTCTAATTATTTTAGTATGGCTGAAATGCATGTTGATTTTATGCTCATGAGGAGCAATGTTAAGTCTTGATTAGGTAGATTTTAATTTTTTTATGTATTTTGTTATGCTACCTTGAGCTAAATGCAGTGACATGGTGGGATTGTAACCCCTATAACAATCATGTGATCTCATAAAATTGTAAAAAAACATGTTAAAAACTTTGGGGTTGAATGTAAGTGCCTGGTGTGTCTTCTTTGATGTTTGGTGTGATTGATACGAGATGATGTACTAAACCATGAATGGTGAATAGTGAAAAATAAGTAACCATGGATTGATAGATCTATACTCTTGTTGATATTATGTGATGAATGCTACCAAAAATATATGCATGCACCACATGTGTTGTGGGGACCATAGTGGTATGGTTGATATTGTGTTTTTCATTCTAGAATGAATGAAATGAGTTATGCATGAAGCATATTTAAGTGGTGGTAATAACACATACTTATATGATTGTATTATTTTTTTTTTATTCTACGTAAATAATATAGGTTATGAGTATAAGTTTATACACACACACATATCTTAAAAATATTGTGGGAAGATAACACATGAAATCCAAGGATTTTGTGAAAATCTATTGGATTTCTTTTGGGCAACTATTATTTGAAGTTGTTGATTTATGTGATAATAATTCTTCATAATGAGGAAGGTTCTGTTGAAAACATTTTTACTATTAAAAAAAATTGGTCATGAAATTGTGACTAAGATAGAAATTCCATTGTATATTGGTTTTATATGAGCTAAAGACTATGAATTTATGGGTTAAAAAGTACTAAAAACTCTCTTGTTGTAAAATGTTGAGGTATAAATGGTGACTACAGCCAATGATGCATATTTTTCCATAAATTGACTAATTTTCTAGTAGCATATGTGGCCAAAAATTAGGTAGAAATTAGTGGTACTACATTAAAAATATTAATTCACTAATAAGTTTGTCATGTTAAGGGCAAGTTTAAGATGATTAAACCTATGTTAAAAAGTGTTAATGTTTCTTCAGTGAATCTATGGCCCTGTGAGGCATAAAATTAAGATTTATATTTTATCTAAGTAGAATATTGTAGAATGTCATGATTTGTAAATGTGCAAAAAACACCTCGTTTTACTCACCTTGGCCTTAAAAAAGGAAACCAAGCTGAAAAGATGGCTTTCTAGCCTAGTTAAATGAAGGGCATGGTTGTCTTAGAGGTAGCATATAGATTTAAAGAAGGAAAGGATGTGTGTTTACTCACGATGTGAGTTGATAAATCTTCTTGTTATATCAAGAAGATAAGTGTATGACAATATTTATTGTTTTTTTATTAGACTATTCAAGTATGTAGTATGCATTAATGTTATGTTGATAATAATTGATAAATTTTATCTCTAGTTATTTCTATTTTTGACATATCTATTGAATTCTTGTAAGTGTAAACATTATGTGAAATGATGTTAAAGCCATTCTTTTGATTTATCATGATTTTTGGTTGTTGCTTTATCACCAGGATGGCTCCTCTTTAAGGAGGGGAGGATGTCATGACCCTACCATGGGCACCTCTTACTACCATTATTCAAAATGTCAATGACACATCTCTTTGGTTTGTGGATGGATTTTGACTATATTCTTGAGGGAAAATTTTATGGATGTGTGTGTGTGTGTGTGTGTGTGTGTGTGTGTGTGTGTGTGTGTGTGTGTGTGTGTGTGTGTGTGTGTGTGTGTGTGTGTGTGTGTGTGTGTGTACATTTTAGGTGATCCATTGGGGACTTAAACTAGATGATATTACATAGTAGTGGCTTCTAAGGTCCCTAAAATTGCTTCAATGTGTCTTATTTAAGATTTTTTTTTTTATTTTAAGTTTATCCATGCACTTGGAAAAGCATAAAGTATATTAAGGGAATTTTTACGGTCTTTAACCTTGTGTGTTTGTCTTTGTAAAGGTGTCTAGTTATGGGAAATGTGTGGCATTGTTTTTAAAGGACCCTTTTAATATGTTTGATATTTTATGAAGTATTAACTTAGAGTGTTTGTTGACTACCTATGTGGTAGAAACAAGTGAAAATAAATGAAACATTATATCCCTCTTTATTCACCATCGATGGGTATGCCCAATATACTCTAGTTAGGTAAAGAAATAGTGAAAAAATGTATGTAGGAAACTATATTTCTTCTTTAATGCAAAATCAAATGCTGGGTAAAACTTTTTTTTTAAAACCATGGACTTGATTTGAGATTGAATTTTAACATGGAGGAAATTGTTAGGGTTGCATTGGCTTGGATTTCATAATGCGTCATTGACTTGGCTATATAAAGGGGTGAGGATATTTTGGGATATTATATAGGGTTTTAGATCTTCATAGGACATTGCCATGTTGGGGGAGAGTATGGAGAAAACATTAAAGGATTACAAACCTTTTTTTTAGGCCTCCATGTTGGGAAAAGAGGAAGAAGGAAAAAATGGATCAAAATGCAAGATTATGTTGGTATAATAATGATGTTCCTACTAGTGGTATGACATCACTTTGGAAGTATTAAAACCCCATGTATTTCTTTTCCAAACATGTGTTTTTTCTCTCTAAGTTTTAATTCTAAATTTTAAACCATATGTTAATATCTACAAGTTAAATGGGAACCTAGCTAGGTATATTCTCTTGTAAGAATATTTTATTATTCCCACCTGAGTATATGTCATGGCCAAATAGGTATTAAGGGTTGAATATGAAATTTGTATGGAAAATTTTGGTTATATAGTTTTTGAGGAAAAATAGGGTATGACCTTGGATAATATTTGATTTTCTTTTCTAGTTGAGTGGCTACCCACTTTAAATATGTTAAGTCATAATAAAGGGTTTACTATTTATCTTCGATGAGATTGGATTTGCATGTTTGATAAATTACATTATTTTTTTCCCTATTGAAGGCTATAACATGAAAAATTGTATGTATTTTTATTTTGTTGAAGGTGGGGTGAATTTTTCCCTAATTTTTGACACTACCAATTGATTGGAATTTTTTTCTATTAATTAATAATTAAATATCTTTTTTTTTCAGAACAGAGTTGGCTAGTTTTGTTGAATTAGTTATACCATAGTGATTGTATGGTTGTGTCTAAAAAGGGTTTGAGGTTGCCTTATTTCAGGAGTTATATTAAAAATATACTTTTTCAAGCTAAAGACTATGATAAAAAACTTTTATGTATATTTCTTTATTAAGGCTAGAAATCATAGTGAAACTCCTCTAATTTGCATATCTGAAAATGGTTGTTTTGTTCATTATGTGAAATTCATTTATAAATTATGGCATGGTATGGAAAGTTGGCTATAAACTTACTAACACTTGTTTAAATTTACTTATACTCATTTGACTTATATTGGATTGTCCTCATATGGGTATTAGTAAATTTAATGGAAATAAGTCCAAATATATATTTGTAACCTCTTTTATACATGTTGAGAATGCATAGACTATTGAATTTAAACTACTTGATATTATGATCAAAATTTTAGTTTTTTGTGGTTAATAGCATTAGCATAGTATTAAATTTCATTGATAATAGGTGGCTAGAAATTCTTAGAATCCTTGATGAAAGGTATATGATGTTACCAGGTCTATACAAGAAGTTATGATGATTGTATCTTATTTCATACCTTCTTTATGATGGTAGTGTATCACTTTAATTTCGTATATATCTTACCTATATGCACTTTCTATTTTATAAATGTTAATAACTAGTTCAAATATGATTATTGTGAATCAAGCTAATCATGCTTATGGATGTAAATTATATATCATTAAGTGACTTAGCATTTTGTATCATTGTTATTATGATCTCTTTTGCTTAAAAAGAGTATGGGTTGTCCATTATGACTCAATTGGTAATTATAACCATAAGTACAAGATAATATAAATACTCTTAAATTGATTAGAGTCTCTCTATATTTTTTCATGATTAAAAAATTATATTGAGATCATATTCATCATATGCTAGTTAGGTGCATTATTGGTCTATTATTTAGAAGTCATTTGAGTGTTCATAATCTTTTTTTCCTAAAAGGTTTACACAATAGATCATTAATGATTCTTCTTTTGAATAATGATAATTGAATCAACATGTATTATGGGTTATCTCAAATTATTTTATGTATAATGATGTTCCCTTGATTTCCATGTTCTTGTTGAACTTGATTTATGAAAATAGAGTTTAAATTCCATAATATTCTCTTGGGAAGAAAGATGCATTTCCAAATTTATGATGACACATTTATTTTCACCCTTTTAATGTAGGGATTGTTATGCAAGTTGGCTCTTCTCTTAGGAAGTTCGATTATATGTTTATCTTTATCACTTGTTCAAGGGTTGTATTTCACATTGTTAACCCATGAAGGGTTTTAGGGTGATAAATTAGTCTGGTTGAGTTTATTGTAATGCCAAATTATTGTAGTTGACATATATTATATTGAATTATTGATTATAACATTGTAATTAAATGATATCACAACAATTTCCTTGTGCTTGCACCTCCAACCTTATATTTATATTCATACGTTAACACTATCAAACCTTGAGGGTTGTTTGATTTTTTGTATCAATATTATTATTTTGATAATAAGAATCAATGGTGTAGTCATGAGTATGCCACAGCCTTTGAATTCAACAGTGTTTCATTTTACTTATGAATGACATCCTTATTTAAATATTAATTATGTTAAATTACAGTTGTATATGTGAGTGATTCTACCTTGGGCATGGTTAAGTTAAGTTATTGGAATTTCCTCATTTGAGGAGGGTTAACCATGGGGTTGGGTAAATAAAGGCTATAATATCCATGGATGGAATAATTATACATTATGTTAATGTTACTCATTTAGCCTCAACTATTAAATTATGTTTGTGAGATTATTATGATCTTCACTTTCCTTTTGGTTAGATGTGGGGTGCTTGAAGCATTCTGATTTTATATATAATAACATTTTTGTGAATAATTTTTGCTCAATAAATTATGTTTATAGATTCATTTCATATATTTATATATTCATGTTTTTATTAAGTCCACCTCATACTATTAAGCAATAGAAATTTTATATTGTAAACACACTATGTTATAGCCTTGTGGAAACCTATTTTATGATGTTATTTTTAGTGGTTTATATTTCTACATTAACTTGTGAGTCCAACTTAATGGATGCTCTTGTTTTCATAATAATACCTTGATGATATTGAATGTTAAGACAAACAAATTCCATTTTGAAAATGTAACCATAAAGCTTTAATCAATCAACAAATTAATAAATGGTTATTCTTAACTTAGGAGTAAATGAGATCAATCATAATAAATAGTTGTTAAGTAAAATTATGGGTTTTTGGTCTAATTCTCAATGTGATTCTAATTTGGTACATTACTCTTTGAAATGCATGGTTGTACATATGCAAGCATTAGGCTAAGTGGTGATTGGCCATTCATTAATATATCCATAGTTGGCCAAATCTATGATAATGTAATTAGCCTAAGGGCTAAATTGTCACTTAATTAAGTCATTACTCTTTTGGATAAATTATTAATTGTTCTTAGTTTAAGGAGTTAAAAGGAAATGTTAGTGTGAGCAATATATGGTTAGGAATTCATTAATATAATTCTAAATTGGGTAACACTATTAATTATGGTGCATTATAACAACTATTGTTTATCTTGTATTGGGTAACAATTCTTATGGAAAAGTCCTTGTGTCTATAATGGGATGGTTAAGGACATTGTGTATTTTTTAGCATGTGAAATTTTGCTTGGTAAGCATTAATCATTCATGTTGGTTAAAGGCATGTGGTTACATAATGTCCATATTAAATGTTGTAAGTTTGGCAAAAGCCAAAACTTGGCTTGATGGTACCTTGGTCCTCTTATTATGACCTATTGTACCTATTATGGTACCTCATTTTTATCCAAATCATATATTTAATAAGGGCTAGTAAGATGTCTCAATGTTATATTAATCTCACCCTGGATCATTAACCTTGTTCAAGGATACCCAAGGGCTTGAGAGAACCTTATTGCCTATGTTAGAACACAACTATCTACTAAGAGGAGGGGGTGAATCAATAGATTGAATAAATTAGTCCTTTAATACTTTTAATGTAGATTAAAACATATATGCAGAGATCACACATAAAAAATGGACACAACACCATATGTATACGTGGAAAATCCAATATGGGAAAAACCATGGTGAGAATAGATGCTGCAATATATTTTTCTAATCTAGCCTCAAAATCAAAACATCACTTGTTACAACATTTAAGGTCACCAACCATAAGGAGACACCAATCCCCTAGTTTAAGAGCACCTACTCTAAGAAAGCAACAACTCCGTAACTGAGCACCAACTCAATTTATCTGATGGCACCCACTAATCATGTCTACATTCAAACTATGGAGCTACAAATCTAGATTAAAATATTGATTTATAAATTAATCTAATTCTAATTCTATGTTATAGGTCTATTATGTAACTACTCAAACTCTACTCTTCATTTCTCTCTTCTCTTCTACTCTACACCTCTTCCTCTATGTCTCTATATTTTCTATTTGACATAATTCAACCATTTTATTAGGTTCATCCTATGTACTAGATGACATATATATAATCATTTGATCTAGGTTTCACATCTTCTCTATGTTCACACTTGTTTTGTAACACATCATGCTAATTATAGACTCAGTTCATATTTATTGAATAGTAAGTTTCCCACATATTGAATTCATGCTCCACCACCATTATTCTCTATCTTATTACTATATTTATCATATATTGGGCTCTAGTTTTGATGCACATGCCATATTACATAATTTAGTCATATTGATAAATATCATTGTCTGTGCTGTATAACACATATTTCCTATATGTTCCATCATCTGATCATTTTGATGAACAAATATTTAAATACTGACCATTGATATTAAGTTTTACACCATGATATAATGATCCTCATTAAATTTTCTCAACATTAAAATACATCCATTAAATCAAGTTCTGACAGGCTCACACACTCCATTGGATCCTTATATGCTTTTGGATTTAATGTTTTGACTTTAAAATGCATCCATTGGATCTTTTGATCTGAGCTTCCACATGTCATTAGATCTTTAAAGTAACACAAACTTTATCTCTTCTTGTCATTAAACATTAAGCACTTGATATCATTGAGTACACTCATTTTATTTTATCTTCATTACATAATCACCTACTCATTGTTGATCCTTGGAAGAAGTTTGATTTTTATCTCTAATAAGCTCCTACAAATGTGACACTTGGTAACCTTATTTTCTTTTTGTACATTGATGTCAATTCCCAAGTTTGTGACACTTGGCACTCTCTCATAACTTCTAAGCACTACCAGTCCCTGTGCTTATGATAAATTGACTTTGTTATGCTTTGTTGGATCTTCAATGAATAATTAAGAACTAATCATAGATCAATCTAGGATAAATATTAACTCTAAGACTTAGGAAATATTAAGGTCTTTGATTACTTCTCAATCGAGTAATTTATTGGTTTAAGGGTTTAGCTACACAATGATAACAAGGACTTAAGATATAACTTAAGTAACTAGTTCTTGCCTATATCTAGTCAACCTAAAATAGAACATGCCTATGATCACCATAGATTAAACCCTTAGGGCTTAACTGAGAAACCCTATAATGTCTAAGAGCTAAAATAAATTATTTATGAGCTCATTTATCTTCATTTGAACTTGTAGACCATATATCTAGGATGCACTCAAAAAATGTATAATATATATTTAATCAATTACTCTTCAATCCTCTTGAAATGGTCTCTATAAAATCATGACAACTTTACAATATGCAACTGTAAAACATACTCTTATCTCTAATCTCATGCCAATAATCTATCTTTTAACATCAATGACAATCATATTACCAAAAATATCCTCATTTAGAATTGATGGCAAACTAAATGCTTCTATCCTATAATGCTATGCTCCTTCTCTAGCAGTACTTATGTTGGCTTCTAATGAACTTGAGCTAAAACTCTTCATACCAAACTTGTTCCCCTTTAGGCAATGGAACATTTGCCTAAACTCAACTTGCACACATATTTTTCTCTTTCAAACTTCTACATAGAGAATTTACACTTTTTCCTTCCCCTTTGACATTGTTGGCTAACAGATTTTTCCTGATATAGAGATATTTTATTTTAGCTCTATACCCTTCTCTCAAGAACAAATAGGTTAAACAACAAATGGGTGAACTATCAAGATTAGTTCCCCTCTAAATTAAGGTACATCTCCCTTTAAGATTTTTAATGAATTTAAAAATTTAGATACACTTTTAACTAGAAATATTTTAAAAGTAGACTAATATTCATACATCACTATGTTATGAATACAAGATTTTATAACAATGATAGGTAATAAAAAACATAGATTCCATTTTCAATAATAATTAAATAGATAAACGTATATACGTTGAACTAGTAAATGATAAAACAAACATAATAGAGTGTCTAATGGAAAATTAATTACTATATGAAGGAAAATTTCACACATAAAACCCAATTTCAAATACTCAAACTCACAGATTTAAATACTCAATAATTAATTCTTGTTTCCATTCATAGATGAAAAATGTTTCAAAAAAACATCACATATATTTGTAAAACCAACGGTCCAATTATAAAATATCTAACTCCTCCTTCTATCCTTTTACAACCAAAAATATAAAATATATATCGTTTCCTTAACTCATCCATATGTTAAACTAAACTACAGTTAAATTAACTCTAACCCATACAGGATTTAGTTTTTACAAATTCAATAGAGATCAAGTTCCGAATAGAAAAGGTACTGAATAACTAAATAAAAAGAGACCATGTAAGTAAATTCATTGTTGAAGTGATGGGTTAGGATCTCCAAATTTTCTCTATTCAATTGGGTAGACACGTTGAGCTTTCCACTCCTGAAATGTTGTAATGAACTCCTAAATTTTAAAAAGATTCGGAATGCTGACATGTTTTATCCTCACCTTAGATGTTTTCTTCCCTCTAAATTTTTTCCATCTTTTCTATGTGCTTCTGGAGTATGTCGATATAGTGATAAAGAAGTGACTCTACCCTTGAAATCTGAGAGAAGCTTTTAGTTGATAATCCATCATTTTCTTTAATGAAGTTAATCTTTTCCCTAAAGGACTGAATCATAGCATTGATGTCCTTCTCTGGCTTTTCATTGTCTTTTATGTAATTGATATCAATGATCTATAGATAATGATGTAATGACTGAATAAATTTAGTTATTTCTTTGATCATTTTTGTGATCCCCAATTGTCCTTATCTAGATACTAAATTTCTCCATTCAACATTTTTCTTACTTGCATATAATATATCTTCATCTACTCCTGTCAAGTTTTTTTTTGAAAAAAACTTTGTTATCCCATATTTTTTCACTTTGTCAATTTGATTAATCATGATGATACATTTTCCTTCTTCCTTTATCCACAAAGCGTTCTGAGTATTCAAATATTCAATAGTGATTGTGGTTAGATCATATACATTCTTCAATTTATGAATGTATTATGTACCTTTTAGGATGATACCATCCAACCAACTATCAAATACTATGGTAATCATTTTGCCTCTATGTATCTGATCTAGCATCCTTTGATTAATAGGAGATTTTAGATCAAAAGACATGGGTATTTTATAAATTGGTTATGGATCTAGACTATGAATGGCATCAATATACTCTACCATTGACTGCACAGTCTATTTTAACTCTCTTTTATCTTTTTCATCCTTCCAAGTTTTGCTAACTATCCTTTTAGTGGACACTTCTAGATGATACACATCAGTAGCACGTGATGTAGTCCTAAGGTCTACCTTTTCAACTATAAAATATTAAACATTAAGATCTTGAACTTCTTCATTGGTTTTTGGCTGGGCAATTTCTACATTCCAGATCCCTGTGTTTGGGTCAAAATTTACCCTAGATGTCGTTATTAACTTTTTGGATTTAGGATATTTATCTAAACACTTGATCACCATATCTTCCAAGGATAAATAAAATGGAACTACTTTCCTTTTATGACTAAATGAACTTTCCAGCTATTTAGGTGTAGAAGCTGAGGCATCTCTATAAAAATTTTGTTGATCAAAAGGTACAGTTGAAACAATAATAAATTCTACAAAATCAAAAGGAATCACTGTCTATCTATCTATACTAACCTCTTCCACCATTGGTGAATTAGATTCTTTATCACCTTTGACTTCTCTTGAATCCTCTTCAAAATTCAAAACCAGAATCACTATTTTAGAAATTTGATTTTGCTTCTTGCTTTGATTCCTTGACTTGGTGGCACGAGGAGGTTTTGATGACAGCGTCCATTCTATTTTTTGACTTAGAAGTACCTGCATCATAGATAACAATAGGCTGGTTAGATGAGCTTATTGGGAATGGAGATACAATTATTGTTGTACATTACTGGGAGACTATATTTTGAGCTCCTAGTTTTTTCTCTCTCAGACACTTTTTAGTTCTTGTCACTGGAAGGGTCTTGACCTCAATTCTATATTCCTTACTTTTCTCCTTGTTATTTTCTAGAATAGGTGATTGTTTTATTTTCTCAAATTGTGGATCAACCACCTGTTCATCATTGTCAACAATTCTATAAATGTCCATGTTTAATTTAAGAGTAATTATCTGCCCTAGGGAAAACTTGGACCATAGTCTCCTTATGAATTCAACTTCACCTAAACAATCCTCCCAATAATCCTCTAATTAAGGAATATGTGAAAATCTTTTTCTAAGGTATAAATTATCTCTGGCAAAGCCTTTTCTATCAAATTGTGGTCTAGTTATGAAGTATTGAAAATTGAATTTCTTAAGATCCAATTCTAAATTTAAAGCATCATATGTTGTTTTGCATGAATAACATCCAATTTCAATAGGAAAAGATATACCAGATTTATTCTTTGTTGAAATTTTTTTATCTACATGTGTCAGTTGCCTGCAGACTTCTATTAGCATAAATTAGTCAAAAACATACCTGGGTAACCTCAAGGGTTCACCATCAAAACCCCCAACTCTAATATAAGTGAACCTAGAAAATTGAATGAAGAAACTACCATAGATATTAATTAACTATATAGCTTCATCAGACAACCTCTTCTTAATGTTTTTTGATAATTCAAAAGTCATTTTCCTAGTAAAAACATCATTGACCCTCCTGTAATCATCATAGTAGTTATGCATTTGTAACTGTGAGTAATAATCATAAATTTTATTATCTTCAGCCAAGGGTGCATGAAGTAACCCTATCCATTGTCTTGTAGAAGCTAGGCAATAGAGTAGGTATGAAGACATATAAAATTATCTATTTCCCAAACAATTACTTAAACCCTAATGTAACCATTCAACTATAATTTCCACCCAATCCAAATATTTTTCTCCTTATAGGATCACCTATATGAAGAAGTACATCCATTCTTCCCAATAATAAGCATGAGCATTGCCTTTCAGTTTGTGTAATAATACCATTATATCTTGTACTTCCTAAATCATATGATTTCTTGTTAATGGTGTAGGTAGTCTTGAACCCCCTTTTTGGAATTTTAAAAGCCAATTCCTAGCAATCACACTTTTGTAAATTACTTTCTTCATTGAAAAGTAACCCTAGGAAGAAGTAATACTAACGTCAGAGTATGGTTCTTTGGGAGGGATTCTCATCACAGACATTAGGGTTTGTCTAATGATATGTAGTAAAATATTTCCATCTGCAACCTTGATGCACCTTTTCTAAGGTTCATATCTATTCATGCATTCAAGGACCAATTCAGGGCACTATATAACCATGGGAAAGGTCACAGCTTCAACCAGACCACTTTCTACTATTTTATGCATCATAAGATTTGACAGATGATTTCTAGCCCTTTCCTTAAAATCTTCCAAATCATATTGGATTAGAGAGGTGTCCCCAATTTTAGGTGGAGAACATATGAGACTAAGACCATGCTTGTAATCAAGACAAGCAAATTTCATGGCTACAAGTCAGAGAATATAATGAAAAGAGAAAGTTTTTGAATTTTTAAATAATGTTGTAAACTCAAAAGGATCCTTATTTCTAACCAAGTACAGGAAATAGCTTACAATAAGAGTAAAACTCACCTTAAATTTATCTAAAATCAGTACAAATTCAAGCAATCAAATATCTTATATCACCTATGTTGTTTTCCTTTGTATCGCCCAATATGCTTGTTTGTTGAATTTGAATTGTTTTCTCTCAATGCAAATATTAACCAGATCAAATGATTAAATAGGGACAATACATGCTAAACATGATTGATAAGACATACATTCTGACATATGCATTAATGAAAAGCATATTTTATGCATGATTTTGATAGTAATGATTATCTGTAACCTTATAAAAGTTCAAAACTTTCTGCTTTATAGTGAGTTTTAAATATATTTTCCTCTAAATCTCTCACTAATTTTAACTTAGAGAAATCTTCAGGGTGAGATAATAATATATTCATTGAACCATTGAACCATTGAAAATTGTGGTTCAACTTTGGGGTTCAATGATATAAAATAAACCACATAGACTGACTGGTAGTCACATGATCTTTCCAAAAACTTTAGACTTTGATAGAACCATTGAAATTTTTGGACATTGAAATGTTGAACTTTTGAACTCTAAAAAAGGGTTCAAGTTCAATTGAAAGGTTCAAAGACATAAATAACATACAAAGGAAAAGTGCATTTTGAGAGATATTTAACCATTAAACTTTACTATGTCGGTTCAAATGATAGATTCAAGTGATAGGTTCAAGTGATGTATTAATTTAGACAAGGGAACTGAGTAAACATGACTTGTTTTAAAACATCGATATTGAACTCTTTGAACCATTGAAATCTTGAAATTTTGAAACATTGAACTTTGAAAAAGGTTCAAGTTTAACTAAAAGGTTCAAAGATATACTTGAAAAACACAAAAGGATAAACATTTTTCTTTGAGAATCTTTGAACCATGGAACTCTTGAACCGTTGAACTCTTTAAACTTCTTGAACTCTAAGAAACGTTCAATTCTTTTAATAATTTCACACATAAGAAATTATAGGTTGTTGAACTTCTTTTATGGCAAAATTCACCAAAAATTGATTAAAGTTGACTCAGAAACTAACATTGGCTCTGACTAGGGACTGTATTTTATGGAAAAATCTAGAGAACTCAAAAACTCTAGTTACATAGACCAAGAAATAGAAATAAAATAAAAGGAGAAAGACAAACCAAAAATGAGAAACGAAAACACAAAATGCAACAAGAAAATAAAAGGTTATGTAAAAAATAGGGGATACCTGTTTCACAGTCGGTATAACTTGAGATCCTATCCATTATAGGACAGGGGTAAAACAACTCCATCTAGATATTCCAATTTAAAATAATTAGGACCAAACACCTAATGAATTTTGAAAGGTCCTTTCCAAATTGAATCAAATTTACAATGTGCTCTTTTAGGTTCTCTCCTTCTATCCCATAGCAATACTTCATCTCCTTCCATAAACTTTATGGGTCTAGTTTTTCGGTCAAAAATCTTTTTAACTTTGGCTTCATGAATAGTAATATGATCAACTAGTTCATTCCTCTCTTCTTCAATCTTATTTAAATACATAACTCTTTTCTCTAAAGAGTCTTGAAAGTACTGATCTTCAATAACATTTTGTAATCTAGCTGTAGATAATTCCAAAGGTAATGATAGTTGTGATCCTATTCCATAAACTAGTTCAAACAATGCCATTCTAATTTCTCTTTGTGGGGTTACCCTGGCAGCCCAAAGTGCTTCATATAGTCTCTTATGCCAATATCTAGGGTTATCACTCACCAATTTCTTCATGATGGCTATCAAATTTTTATTACTATACTCTGCTTGTCCATTTCCTTGAGGTTAATAATATGATGAGTGAGAAAGAGAGATATTATGCTCATAGTAAAATGAAGTAAGCTCCATTGAAGAAAAATTGGTAGTGTTATCTTCCACAACCTTTTGAGGAACATTAAAATGTACCAGTATATTTTATTTGAGAAAATCACATAATACTTCTGACGTAGTTCTCTTCACAGGTATCGCTTCAACCCATTTCATAAAATAATCAGTTGCTATTAGAATGTGTGTATGACTAGTGCTTGAAGGAGGTGAAAGAGGACCAATGAATTTTAATCCCCACTATTTGAAAGGTTCTTCAATAATGACAGGTCTCAGAGGTAATGTTGTAAGTTGTGGTCTTCTTGAGAACAATTTGCATTTTTTATAGTTAGCTACCCATTTATATGCATCGTTAAACATACCTAGCTAATAATAACAATTTCTAAGGATTCTGAAAGCATGACTGATGAAGAGAAATGTCCACCATAGGCTTCATTATGAAAAACTTCCAACAATTTGCATTGTTGTTCTTTATCTACACATCTTATAAAGTTTCCATCTAGACCCTTTTTGTATAGGACGTCACCCCGTATTACATATTTTGCTGATTTTAACTTGAGATTCCTTTTCTCCTTTGGGGATAAATGACTGGGATAGTCTCCATAAGTAAGATAGTGTGCCACATTTAGGAACCAGGGATCTTGTAAGCTCACCAATAGGATAATAGAGATTTCTTCTTCTTCTTCTTTATTTCTAGCTATCAATTTGCACAAACCTTGACCTCTAACTAATTTGGTCAGCTTAATCTCCAGATCATATTCTTGAATTTTAGCAACCCATGTTGCTCTATTTTTCATCCAACCTCTTGCTGAGTCAGAATACTTTACACATCCAAACTAAGAACAAATACAACCAAATGAGAATGAAGTCTATAGTATCTGAATTATTTAACAGCCTTCACTATAGCAAAATCTTATTTCTCAGCCAAATAATATTTAAGTTCATGTTTCTTGAGAGGAACAATAATAAAGGCTATTGGGGCTTCTACATTTACTTCATCTTTTTGTAACAAGATGCCAAACATGGTATGTTCTGAAGAATAGTAGTAAATAATAAAATCTTTTTGGAAATTGGGATTTACCAAAGTAGGTGTTTGTGCAATTGCTTCCTTAATATCTTCAAATGCTTTTTTAGCAACTTCATTCCATTTGAATGCTTGTTTTTTACTCATCATTCCCACAATATGTTTCATAATTTCATCAAAATTAGGAATGAACCTTCTGAGAAAATTAATCTGACCAAAGAAAGACTTAACTCTAGTCCTATTAGAAGGAAGACTTAACTATTATATTGATCTAACTCTTTTTGGGTCGATTTTGATTCCACCTTTTGAAACTAGGTGTCCTAATAATTTCCCTTCTGTAACATAGAGAACTAACTTCTTAGGATTAAGAGATATCCCATGACTCAAGCATCTTTGTAAGATGGTCTCCAAATCCTTCAGATGATCTTCTCCTTTTCAAGATAAAATATTCAAATCTTCAAGATAGATAACAATAATTCTATAGTTTAAATCTTTAAAGGATGAATCCTTCACCTATTGAAAAGTTGCACCAGTATTAATTAGATCTAAGGACATACAATTATAAGCAAAAGTTCCATGAGGTGTAGTAAAAGTAGTTTTATGTTGGTCAGTTGTAGTTACACTTATCTAATTATAACCTGAGAATCTATCTAGCATGGACATCATTTTTGACCCAACAATAGTTTGCAAGATGTGATCCATCATAGGTAAGGGATAATTATCTTTTAAACTGGCTTGATTCAAATTCCTGAAGCTAACATAGATTCTTATTTCTCTATTCTTTTTTCACACTGGAACAATGTTCACCACCTAGGTGGAGTGATGAATTTGAAAATAATCCTAGCCTTTAGCATCTTGTCAATCTCTTTAAAGATAGCTTCATAAAATTTTAGGTTATAATTTCTCAGCTTCTGCCTGAAAGGAGTTGCATTTTATTTCAAAGGAATATGATGCTAAAACTATCCACATCTAAAATCTTTGAGGTCATCATAGCACCAAGCAAAGACATATTTATACTTAATCAATAGATTAATTAATTCATTTTTATTCTCTAGTGAAAAACACTTACCAATGGAGATCTATTTAGGGTTAGTTTCACTTTCAATGTTTATTTTCTCATAATCTTCTATTTTGTTAGCATTCTGGACAAGTTTACCTTTAGTATATTCATCTTGTCTAGTGAACAAATGTTCTAGAGAGACTAGTCCTTTAGGCATTTTGTTTCCTTTTAATTGAATTACATAATCTTTTGGATTAATCCCTAGATCAGGAGTGAATTCTTTACATTCTATTTCTAAACCTTCAAAATAAGTCCCTAGGAACATATCATCATTCTCCAAAAAAATTCTGATCTATTTATTATTCTCAAAAACTTGCCAATTTTCAGCATTATCTGGGACATTAGGATGATAGATTAATTCTATTCTATATGAATCTTTTTCAAAATTGGGGTGTGGGAGAAGAAGAGAATCTGATACTGTGAGAGAATCTACTCGAGTGTTTTGGTCTCTGAGAATTGCCTCAATAGAAAAGGCATCAAAACATTCTATCTCATCCCAAACTCTATTTTTGTAATGTCTTAATCTATCATTTTTAACTAAGAAAATGCTTCTCACTTGTTTGATAATTAATTCAGCATCTCCTTTTACCTTGAGTATTTTTATACCCTTTCTTTTAGCTTCATTTAACCCAAGCAATAAAGCTTCATATTCTATAGTATTATTAGTATTTCAAAACTCTATCTTGAAAGAGTAAGGAAAGGTTTCACCTTGAGGTGAGATCAACACAACTCTTACTCTTGAACCAGTGGAAACACAACTGCCATAAAATTCCATGGTCCATAGATCATCTGAATGAAGAGACTTTGGGACATATTCTTCCTTTGAAATTTTGGAGGAGAGAAAATAGTTTGCAAATTGACATTCTTCAAATAGAATCTGAGACTTATGATCATTAGAAAGATATACCATAAACATGCATTTAGGTTCAAGTTCTAGTTTAACTTTCTCCTTTGTAACTAGAATTGTAGCTTCTAATCAATCCAATTTAATTTTCCCTTTCAAATCTTTGCAAAAAGTTCTACTCAGCAACATTCCATAACTAGTAGGATTATTTGCCACCAAGATAGTCAACTTCACCTTTTTATCAAGATAGATTGCAAGAGCAACTCGTGCATCTTTTATTTGTCTAAGTAAAGATATCTATTTGCCATCCATGGAGTAGCATCTACCAAATGCTTTTATAATGGTTAAGCCTAAGGCTTTGGCTATGGAAGAAGGCATTATATTATCAGAAGCACCTTAGTATATGATACAATTGCTGAGTTTATGACCAGTTATGAACAAGGAAACATAAAATGGATTGGGTTTCATATTAGTCATATAAGGAGTATCATTAGATGAATTAAGGGTCATTCTAGAAGTATCATTGGGTGATTTAGACGAAGAAGTAAATAATTGGGTAATGGGAGACTCAATATTAACGTTTAATTGACTTTCAAGTTCAACTTGTGTAGGACCATTTTTGACATATTCGACCAATTTATTAAGCTCTTTGGGTTTCAGCCTGAGGTATTCAACAAGGGATATCTAAATTTTTTTAGACTTACAAAATTCTAAAATATCAAAAAAATACTCACAATCATTTCTTTGTAATAATTTATTTTCTTGTGTCTTAACATCAAAAGTTTTAGTAAAAGGTTCCTTAGCTTTAACGGACACTTCTCAAGTATTAGAAAATCTTAGATTCTTTTGACGTCTAGAAAGTATAGCACATGAAGGATCTTCAATAGTAACCAAATTTTCACCTCCTTTTTCTAAATCTAAATCATATTCAAGGAAGTGCATTTCAAAGTCACCAGGTCTCTCAAAGCTCCTTTCTTCTTCAATAATTTCTCCTAAGACATCTTGAGTAGCAGTCATTTGATTAAATCTAAGCATCTTAGGGAAAGAATTTCCATCATGATTAGTAGTTAAATTAAAAATACACATGTTATTTTTTTCAGGAGGAGCTTTAATAGCCAATCTTGGTTGTGTTGATGCAAGTGGTAATGTCTTACCAGTATTTGCTTGTTTATTTATCCTACCAATATCTTGATATGGTTGTTGGAATGAAGTACTAGCCTTTGTTAATTATCTTTTAAGAGAAATCATATCATTTACTAATATTTGGACTAAAGGATCTATAGAGGATGAAGGATTAGCATTAGGTACCTAAACTTCTTTCTTCCATTTTCTAGCCATAATAAGATCATCCTCTAACTCAACTGCCAATGATTTTGCATCTATTAAATTGACAATTATACTTTTTTTGAGATGAAAACTTATATCAGGAGGCATATAATTAATAAAGAAAAATTTCTAGTTCTCAATAGTTAGTCTTTTAGAAGTAGGAATCTTGTGCATAATTCTATTAAATTTGGTTATAAATTCTCTTGTGGGTTCATGTATCTCCTTCTTGAGCTGAGTCAATTGGGCAAGAAGGGAATGTTCATCTTTTGCACTTTTGAACCTATTTTCAAACATAGTTTTCATATCATTTCAACTTGTAATTAAGGAATTAGTTAGATGATAAAACCATTGTGCTCCAATATCAGTTAAAGTTTGCACAAAAAAGCCTTATGGCTACATCTTGATGTTCCACGCCTAACACACCACATGTTGCAAAGGCACTCAGATGTTCCTCTAGTGATTGTCTTCCATCTTCTTTAAATTTGGGTAAATTTTCTCTTACATTTTTAGGCAAAGGATTTAGGTTGGCCCCTAAATTTAGAGGTCCTATGGCTACACCCCAAGGTTGGGTCATTGGAAGAAAACTTATGGCAGAAGGAAAGACAATACTAGAAAGAGTTAAGGCTTGAAAAATGGAGGATGTAGAGGGTTTTGGAGGGCTAGGAGGTCTACTTCTAGATTTTCTAACATGGGTGGAAATATATGGAAAATTTAGGATTTGCAATGTTTGAAAAGTAGAATCTTCAATCCTTTCTCTTCTCAAAGACCTTGTGTACCTTATGGAATCCAACTTATGATATAATAATTATTAACTTTGATGGTGCTCTTAATATTTTCACACTTTAGGGGGTTTAATTCCTTGTTGCATTTTCTATTTGTCTTTTTATTTGCTCGAGTAACATCAATCTTATATTATTAGCCAATTCTTCTTCCTTTTATAATATTTTACTTGTCGATCTATAATCATCAATATTTCAATGAGAACGCCAATAAAGAGTATTTAACTAGATAATTATATCTTTATATTCATCTTGAAAACCAAGATTAGGTTATAAAATAAGAATTATATTTTCATGAGGAAGCACCATTGTTGCCTCATATTAAGGTGACCAAATCAGTTTTGTTTCCCCAGCGGAGTCACCAAAAAGTTGTTGGCTAATAGATTTGTCCTTATATACAGATATTTTATTTTAGCTCTGTACTCTTCTCTAAAGAACAAATAGGTTAAACAACAAATGGGTGAACTATCAAGATTAGTTCCCCTCTGAATTAAGGTACAACTCCTTTTAAGATTTTTAATGAATTTTAAAATTTAGATACACTTTTAACCAAAAAGTGTTTAAAGGTAGACTAATATTCATACATCACTATGTTATGAATATGATATTTTATAACATTGATAGGTAAAAAAATACACAGATTATATTTTCAATAATAATTAAATAGATAAATGTATATAGGCTGAAATAGTAAATGATAAAACACACATAATAGATTATCTAATGGAAAAATAATTACTATGTGAAGGAATATTTCACACAAAAAACCCACTTTCAAATACTCAAACTCACATATTTAAATACTCAATAATTAATTCTCATTTCCATTCACAGATGAAAAATGTTTCAGACAAACATCACATATATTTGTAAAAACAATGGTCCAATTCTAAAATCTCTAACTACTCCTTCTGTCCTTTTACAACCAAAAATATAAAATATATATCATTGCCTTAACTCATCCATCATTTAAACTAAACCAGAGTTAAAATAACTTTGACCCATACAGGATTTAGTTTTTACAAATTCAATAAAGATCATGTTCTGAATAGAAAAGTAATTGAATAACTAAATAAAAAGGGACCATGTAATTAAAGTCATTGTTGAAGTGATGGGTTAGGATCTCTAGATTTCCTCTGTTTAGTTGGGTAGACACGTTGAGCTTTCCACTCTTGAAATGTTGTAATGAACTCCTAAATTTTAGAAAGATTGGGAATGCTAATGTGTTTTATCCTTGCCTTCCAGATGTTCTCTTCCCTCCAAAATTTTCCCATCTTTTCTATGTGCTCTAGGAGTATGTCAATACAATGACAAAGAAGTGACTCTATTCTTGAAATCTGAGAGAATTTTTTAGTTGATAAGCCATCATTTTATTTAATGAAGTCAATATTTTCTCTAAAGGACTGAATCAAAATATTGATGTCCTCTAGCTTTCCATTGTCTTTTATGTAATTTATATCAATGCTCGATAGATCATGTTGTAATGACTGAATAAATTTAGTTATTTCTTTTATCATTTTTTGATCTCCAATCATCCTTGTTTGGATACTAAATTTCTCCATTCAACATTTTTCTTACTTGCATATAATATATCTTCATCCAGTCCTGTCAAGTTCTTTTCTGACAAAAACTTCATTATCCTATATTTTTGCACTTTGTTAATCTGATTCATTACACTCATCCATTTTCCTTCCTCCTTTATACACAAAGTGTTCTGAGTCTTCAAATATTCAATAGTGATTGTGGTTAGATCATATACATTCTTCAATTTATGAATGTATTCTGTACCTTTCAAGATGATACCATCCAACCAACTATCAAATACTCTGGTAATCATTTTGCCTCTATGTATCTAATCTAGTATCCTTTGATTGATAGGAGTTTTTAAATCAAAAGACATGGGTATTTGAGAAATTGGTTGTGTATCTGGACTATGAATGGCATCAATATACTCTGTCATTGACTACACAGTCTATTTTAACTCTTTTTTATCCTTTTCATCCTTCTAAGTTCTACTAACTATCATTTTAGTAGATGCTTCTAGATGATGCACATCAACATCATGTGATGCATTCCCAAGGTCTACCTTTTCAGCTGTAAAATCTTTAATAGTAGGATCTTAAACTTCTTCATTACTTTTTGTCCAGGCAATTTCTGCATTCTAGTTCCCTATGTTTGGGTCAACATATACCTTGGATGTCATTTTGAACGTTTTGAATTTAGGAGCTTTCCCTAAACACTTGCTCACCATATCTTCCAAGGGTAAATAAAATGGAACTACTTTCCTTTTATGACTGATTAACTTTCCATCCATTTAGGTGTAGAAGCTAAGGCTTCTCTATCAGGATTCGATTGATTAGAAGGTATAGTTGAAACAATCATCAATTTTATAGAATTATAAGGAATCACTATTTATCGATCTATATTAACCTCTTTTACCATTGGTGAATTAGATTATTTATCACCTTTGACTTCTCCTGAATCCTCTTCAAAATTTAAATCCATAATCACTTTTTTAGAATTTGATTCTTCTTGCTTTGAGTCCTTGACCTGGTGTCATGAGGAGGCAAGGTAGTTACAAGGGCCTTCTCAGATTCTTTGATGATAGGGTCCCTTCCAGTTTTTGACTTGGAAGTACCTGCATCATAGATATCAATAGGCTGGTTAGATGAGCTTATTGGGAATGGAGATACAATTATTGGTATACATTGCTAGGAGACTATATTTTGAGCTCCTCCCAGTTTTTGCTCTCTCAGCCATTTTCAATTCTCTTTGTCACTAGAAGGGTCTTGACCTCAATTCTATATTCCTTACTTTTCACCTAGTTAATTTCTAGAATAAGTGATTGTTTTATTTGCTCAAATTGTGGATCGACCACATGTTCATCATTGTCAACAATTCTAGAAATGTCCATGTTTAATTTAAGAGTAATTATTTTCCCTAGGTAAAACTTGGACCATAGTCTCCTTATGACTTCGACTTCATTTGAACAATCTTCCTAATAATCCTCTAATTGAGGAATCTATGAAAATCCTATTCTAAGGTCTAGATTATCTCTGGCAAAACCTTTGCTATCAAATTGTGGTCTAGCTATGAAGTATTGAAAATTGAATTTCTTAATATCTAATTCTATATTCAAAGCATAAAATGTTGTTTTGCATAAATAACATCCAAGTTTAATAGGAAAAGATATACTAGATTTATTCTTCATTGGGAATTTTTTATCTACATGTGATAATTGCCTACAGACTTTTGTTAGCACAAATCGGTCAAAAACATATCTGGGTAACCTCAAGGGTTCACCATCAAAACCCCCAACTCTAATATAAGTTGACCTAGAAAATTAAATAAAGAAACTACCATAGATATTAATTAACTATATAGATTCATCAAGAAACCTCTTATTAATGTTGTTTGACAATTTAAAAGTCATTTTCCAAGTAAAAAAATCATTAACCCTCATGTAATCCTCATAGCAGTTATGCATTTGTAACTGTGAGTAATAATAATAAATTTTACTATCTTTAGCCAAGGATGCATGAAGTAACCCTATCCATTGTCTCATAGAAACCAGGTAATAGAGTAGGTATGAAGACATATAAAATTCTCCATTTCCCAAACAATTACTAAAACCTTGATGTAAACATTCAGCTATAATTTCCAATCAATCCAAATATTGTTCTCCTTAGAGGATCCCCTGTATGAAGAAGTACATCTAGTCTTCCCAATAATAAGCATGAACATTGGCTTTCAATATTTGTAATAATACCATGATATCTTGTACTTTTGTAATCATATTATTTCTTATTAATGGCCTAGGCAGTCTTGCACCCCCTTTTTGGAATTTTAAAATCCAATTCCTAGCAATCACGCTTTTGTAAATTGCATTCTTCATTGAAAAGTAACCATAGGAAGAAGTAATACTAAGGTTAGAGTATGGTTCTTTGGGAGGGATTCTCATCATATACATTAGGTTTTATCTATTGATATGCAGTAAAATATTTCCATCTATAGCCCTAATGCACTTGTTCTGAGGTTCATATCTATTCATGCATTCAAGGACCAATTCAGGGCATTTTATAGCCATGGGAAAGGCCGCAGCTTCAATCGGGCCACTTTCTACTATTTTCCAACATCATAGGATTTGACAGATGATTCTAGCCATTTCCTTAAAATATTATAAATCATATTGGATCAGAGAAGTGCCCCCAATTTTAGGTGGAGAACATATGAGACTAGGACCATGCTCATAATCAATACAAGCGGATTTCATGGCTATAGGGCAGAGAATATAATGAAAAGAGAAAGTTTTTAAATTTTTAAATAATGCTAAAAACTCAAAAGGATCCTTCTTTCCAACCAAGTAGAGGAAATAGATTACAGTAAGAGTGAAGCTCATCATAATTTTTTTTGAAATCACTACAGATTCAAGTAATCAAATATCTTATATCATCTGTGTTATTCTCCTTTGTATCATCTAGTATGCTTGTTTGCTGAATTTGAATTATTTTCTCTCGATGCAAATATTAACCAGATCAAATGATTATATTAGGACAATACATGATAAACATGCTTGATAAGACACACATTCTGACATGTATTAATGGCAAGTGTATTTTATGCATGATTTTGATGAGTAATGATTATTTGTAACCTCATGAAAATTCAAAAATTTCAGCTTTATAGTGATTTTTGGATATATTTTCCTCTAAATCTCCTACTAATTTTAACTTAGAGAAATATTCAGGGTGAGATAATAATATAGCCATTGAACCATTGAACCATTGGAAATTGTGGTTTAACTTCAGGGTTCAATGATATGAAATAAACCACATAGACTGACCAATAATCACATGATCTTTCGAGAAACTTTGGACTTTGATAGAACCACTGAACTTCTTAGACATTAAACCATTGAAATTTTGAACTCTGAAAAAGGGTTCAAGTTAAACTGAAAGGTTCAAAGACATAAATAACATATAAAGGAATAGTTCATTTTGAGAAAGATTGAACCATTGAATTTTTCTATGTAGGTTCAAATGATAGATTCAAGTGATAGGTTCAAGTGATGTATTAATTTAGACAAGGGAACCGAGTGAACATGACTTTTTTCAAAACATTGATATTGAAATCTTTGAACAATTGAACTCTTGAAATTTTTAACCATTGAACTTCAAGAAAGGTTCATGTTCAATCGAAAGGTTCAAAGATATACTAGAAAAACACAAGAGGACAAACAGTTCGCTTTGAGAAACTTTGAACCATGGAACTCTTGAATCGTTGAACTCTTTGAACTTATTGAACTCCAAGAAAGGTTTAATTTTGAATGTTTAATTATTTTAAGAATTTCACACATAGGAAATGATAGGTCATTAAACTTCTTTTATGGCAAAATTCACCAAAATTTGATTAAAGGGGACTCAAAAACTAACAGACATCAATGACAAAAGGACTCCAACTTTATCATAGTTGTCCAAAATTTTCTCCCCCTTTATTAGATAAATGAGTTTGTCCAAGAATTTTCAACCATCAACTTATTATAAATTTGCATAAATATGCATACCTGAGTTACCTTTTCTCTCTTCTTCTAGGTATTAACAAGACTTCTCTGATACTCTCCCTAGACTCATGTCCTATCACTAGGATCTAATGATGTGATGTAGGAGCCATCACTCCCAATTTCTATCTTAGATACTAAAATTATTCCTTGGGAAGAGGTTTAGTGGATATGTCTACAACTTGATGCTGAATTGGCACATACTCCATTATGACCTCTTGATCTGCAACCTTTTATCTTAAGAAGTGATACTTAATTGATATGTGCTTAGTTATGGAATGCACCACTAGATTATTTGATATGTTAATATCACTTAAATTTTCACAAAGAATATAGATAGGTGATTTGTATTCTACCTTGATGTATTTGAGTGTTTTCTTCATCCACAAGACTTGAGTGCAACATGCCACTACTACAACATACTCTTCTTCTACTTTAGAAAGAGTAACTGACTCTTAATTTTTTCTCAACCATGAAACAAGATTGTTTCTAATTAAAAATTCACCATCATTAGTGTCTCTTCTATCATCCACACTTCCTTCCCAATCATCATCTATATATGTTGTTAAATTGAAATCTTCACCTTTAGGATACCAAAGACCATAGTAAATTGTACTCTTGATGTATCTAAAGATTTTTTTCACTACATTCACATGTGATTCTTTAGGAGCAACTTGAAATATTGAAACCATGCACACTGCTTTCATGATATCAGGTCTTGATATAGTTAGGAATAACAATCTATATATCATTGATCTATACATAGTTTTATTTTCATCAAGGGACTCATCTTCTTTTCTCAGCTTACATCCATTTATCATGGGATTACTCACTGGTTTGTTATCTTCCATCCCAAAATTCTTGATCATTTCTTTAGGATACTTGGTTTGAGATATAAATATCCCTTCATTAGTTTATGTTATCTATAGACCTAGGAAGAAATAAATTTCTAAAAATATAGACATCTCAAACTCAGTTTGCATTTGAGTAGTAAATTATTTACACATTTTGTTGATGCTACCACCAAATATGATGTCATCTACATATACAACAATAATTAACATATGCTCACCTTCTAATTTGAAGTACAAATTATTGTGTGCATATTCTTTATTGAATCCCTATTATTATAGGTACTACTCTAATCTTGAATACCATGCTCTAGGTGCCTGTTTTAGACCATACAAATCTTTCTTTAGTCTACACACATAATATTATTCCTCTAACAACTAAAAATCTTAAAGTTATTCTATGTAAACTTCCTCTTCTAGGTTCTCATTAAAAAAGCAAACTTAACACCCATTTGATAGACTTTTAACTTCTTATAAATATAGAATGTTAAAAACATTCTTATGGCTTCCAATATAGCAAATGAGGCAAATGTTTCCTCAAAATATATGCCCTTAACTTATGCATATCTTTTGTACACCAATATTGCCTTATTCCTTATAATAGGTCCATCCTCATTGAGCTTGTTTCTAAAGACCCATTTTGTACCTATTACATTCTTATTTGAAGGTCTTAGAACTAATTCCCAAGTTTTGTTCTTTTCAATTTGGCTCAGTTCATCTTCTATGGATTTTAGCCAATTATCATCCTTGCTATATTCAACATAGCTCTTAGGCTCAATTTTAGACATTAGAGAAAAAATTACTTTCTCTTTGTTCATTACAACTCTTCTTGTTGTCAGAACTACTTCATTTTTATTTCCAATGATATACTCTATAGGATGATCTTTTTAAACAAATCTTGTAGGTGCCTTTAATTTACTTCTTCATGCTCTTAATTAGCTACTTCCTCTTCATAATTGGATGCTTTATTATAGATTTTTGTATCAGGTTTAACATGTTTCAAGCCTTCTTCAACCTTGACATTGATGATCTCTGCAATATTATGTAGCCTTTTATTGTAATATATGTAGGATTTTCTTTGGTTGGAATAACCAAGAAATATTCCTTCATCACATCTTGATTCAAATATTCCTTATTTATCTTCTTTTCTCCTAATGTAGTATTTACTACCAAACACTCTGAAATACTTCACAGAGGTAGATTTTCTATGCCATAGTTCATATGGATTTTTATCACTATTTACCCTCAATTAAAATCGATACAAGATATATACTATTGTTTGTATTGCTTCTCTCCAGTATCCATCAGGTAACCTGGCCTCTTTTAACATTATTTTGGCCATCTTCTTGACCATTCTATTATTTCTTTCAACAATTCCACTATATTGTGGTGTCCTTGTTATAGAGTGATGCATTTTAATTCCATGATTCTCATAGTATTCTATGAACTCATTTGAGGTGAATTTTCCACCTTTATCAAATCTTAAGCATTTACTTTTTTTTTCCAATCTCATTCTCTACCATGGCCCTAAAGATCTTGAATCTTTGAAATGCTTAAGTCTTATCCTTCAAAAAGGTTACCCATATCAATCTTGAGTAATCATATACAAATAACATGAAGTATCTCTCTCCTTTAGATCCTCTTGTCTTATTAGTACCAAAAAGATTAGTATGAACTAATTTTATACGCTTTTTAGTTACATACTCCTTTGTTTGAAAATTGACCCTTGTTTTCTTGCCTTATTGACATTCCTTGAAATTAGTACTTATAGGTTTGGTTATCTTAGGCATGTGTTTGATACACTTATTTGAGTTCACCTTTACTAGGCTATCAAAATTGGCATGCCCCATTCTTCTATGCCATAACCAACTCTTATCAAGTAGCTATTACCAATCACTTCACTAAGATTATAAATGTTGCTTTTAGTTCTTTTTCCTTCTATAAATAATTATCTAGATTTCCTTATCTTATAGCCTTCTACATTAAATATAACCTTATATCCATTATCACACATTTGGCTGACACTTATCAGATTGTGTTTCAATCCTTCAGCATAAAGTACATCATGTGTAGGTAGTTTTCCATCTATGTTCAAAGTTCCTTTAACTTGGATCTTTACTGCAATGTTGTCTCTTAGGATGAAAGATCCTTCCTTAAATTTTCTCAATTTGATGAACTTTCTCTTGTCACTAGTCATATGTTTTAATCAACCACTATCTATTACCCACAAATTCTCTTCCTTGGCATAAAGTGCAATTTGAGCAATCATAGATTGATCTTTCACTTTCTACACATCCTTAGGTTTCATTTTTGGATTATGTTTACCTTATTTAGATACTTTTGAACCTTTTTTCACATTGGAAGGCATGATTTTATTTTTTATTTTTGGTCTTACAAAGTTTGTTCTGCATTGTTTAGCTATGTGACAAAAATTATTGAATTTATAACATATTACATTTGTATCTAGCAAGGGTGAAAATAATTTGTTTCTTAAAAAGTTTTTTCTCCTTTTAGGTATAACCTTACATTAAATATACCTATGACTAAACTGATTACACATATAACAATAGCCATAGAAAAATGAGGAATACTTGGTCATAGAATTTATTTGTGCAGGATGAGGAAATCTTCTTAACTCTAGCTTCTTCAAATCTTTCACCCTTATCAAACTATCTAAATAAACTACCTTTGTATTCTTCTTTTATTTAGACTTATTTTCTCTTTTAGATTTCTTCTCGTTAGTAGTGGAACTATTTGTCTTTGTATTCTTTCAATATTTCTCTTTCTTTTTTCTTGATTCTCCTTTTGCTTTGAAATTGTCATATAAGTTTATAGATGTAATGGTTATGGGAATTTTTCCTTTTTCAAAACCAAGACCAAATTTATATTTTGATGGATTTTGAGAGTTGATCAACTCATCAAGAATTAATGAACCTCCTTTCAACTTTAGACCTTTGTCTATTTATTCTTTAGCTTTTTCAAGATCTTTTCTCAAGGCCACTATCTCTACTTCTAACTTCATGCATTCATCAGATTTAGATTGTAGTTAAAGTTTGTCTAAATTTTATATTATTTTGGCCTCTTCAACTTGTGTTTTAGGATAACCACCATCTAATTATATTTTTCAATACTTTTGGACTCTTTTTTAATCTCCATTTGTCCAAGATTCTTCTATTTTGAGTTCTCTTTATCAGTTTATCAAGTTCATCTAGAGCACATATGAGTTGACACTCTAGATCCACTTTTCCTTCCTCTTCTTCATTCGAGTCTTTAAATTATTCTTGATCCATAGAATATAATCCTAATGTCATGAATAGGACTTCCTTTTCCTCATCCACAAAATCATAGTCATGGTCATCATCAGAACTATCACTATCATCCAATGAATCACTATCTTCTCTTGTGTATAGGCCATTATTATTTTTAAAGAAGTTATTCTTCTTGGAGTAGTGGGGTTTCACCTTTTTAGTATCCTCTTCCTATTCAGAGTTATCCTTTTTATTATAAGGGCATTTAGCAGAAAAATGTCCTACCTTACCATAATTAAAGCATTTAAAGGGTAATTTACCTTTGTATTTTCTATATCTTTTTCTTAATCTTCTAATAAAAATGGATTATTCTTTATTAGTCTCCTCAGATCTAGATGTAGGTTATTTTTCTTTTACTTGTTTGGCTAATTTGAATGCAAATTCTCTCTTGAAAGTGTTTGTTTGTCCCATTCTCATATCATAGGTAGTGAAGGTTCTATGCACTCATCAACAATGAGTTTATCTAGATCTCTTGATTCCTCTATTATAGATATTTTATAGTCATACCTAGATGGTAGAGATCTTAGGACATTTTTTATTATTTCAACTCTTTTCTAAGGCCTCTGATTGCATTGAATATTTTGTCTACTCTAAAGATGTAGTCTATAATTTTATCTTCTTCATTCATTTTAAAGATTTCAAACATACCTTTGTATGTTTGTAGCTTGGATTTCTTTACCTTATCATCACCTTCATATATGCTCTCACCTTGTTCTAGATATCTTGTGCATTCTAACAATGCATGACTTTAACAAACTTTGAGTTTGAGAATCCACAAAGAATATGATTCTTTACCTTGCCATGGCTCTCATATTTCTTTGAAGCCTGATCAGTAGGAGTTGTAGCAAGTTTTGTATATTTATTTAAAATAAAAATCCATACATTAAACCCTAATAAAGATAATATGATTCCATTTTAATACTTTAAAATGCATAGTTTGATCCATCAAAGAGAGGTTATTTGTCTGAGGAAGAGCCTTCTTGACTATCCATATGTGTTCACTGTCCAAGATCTACCTGAGCTAGTTAAGCTTATTGTAAGGAACTAGGGATCTGACACCAATTTTTAGAACACAACTATCTATTAAGGGGGGTGAATTAGTAAATTGAATAAATTAGTCTTTTAATACTTTTAATGTAGACTAAAACATATATGCAGAGATCACACACACAAAAATAGACACAACACCATATGTATACATGGAAAACCCAATATGGGAAAAACCATGATGAGAATAACTATTAGAATATACTATTCTAGCCTAACATCACAATCAAAACCTCACTAGTTACAACATTTATGGGAACTGACCCTAAGGCGACACCAATTCCTTGGATTAAGAGCAGCTACTCTAAGGAATTACAAACTTCCTAACTGATCACCAACTTAGCTTATTTGATGGTACCCACCAATCAGATCTATATTCAAAATATGGAGCTACAAATCTAGATTATAATATTGATTCATAAATGAATTCAATTCTAGTTCTCTATTATAGATATGTTATGTAACTGTTCAAGTTATACTCTTCATCTCTCTTCTCTTCCACTTTGCCCCTCTTCTTCTATGTCTCTATATTTTATATTTGACATAATTTAACCACTTGAGTATCTTTAGCCTATATCCTAGATGACATATATATAAGAAATTCATATAGGTTTCACATCTTCTTTATGTTCACACTTGGTCTGTAACACATCATGTTAATTTAGGATTCAGTTCATATTTCTTGAACAACAAGTTTCCCTCATCTTTAATTCATGCTCCACCTCCATGATTTTCTATCTTATTACTATATTTAGCATATATTGGGCTTTAGTTTTGATGCACATGTAATATTACACAATTTATATTGACCACAATGATCTATATTGTTTACTATGTTGTATAATGCATGTTTCTTATATATTCCATCTCTTGACCACTATGATGAATAAATTTTTAAATATTGACCATTGATTTTAAGGTTCATGCCATGATCTAATGATCCTCATTCAATTTAATCAACATTATAATTCATACTTTAGATGAAGTTATGACATGCTCATGTGCTCCGTTAGATCCTTGTATGCTTCTAAGATTTAATGTTTCAAATTTAAAACACATTCGTTGGATCTTTTGATCTAAGCTCTCACATGCCATTAGATATGAGCTCTTGCATGTCATTATATTTAATGTTTCTTGAGTCATTAATTGCTAGGTCAAAGGGGCTAGTTGCACAATGAGGATAAGGACTTAAGATATAACTTAAGTAACTAGTTCTTACCTATATCCAATCAACCTAAAAATATAACTTGCCTATGAATGCCATGGCTTTAAATCTTTGGGTTTAACTTAGAAACCTTGTAATATTTGAGATATAAAAAAAAATTATAATCTCATTTCTCTTCATCTGAACCTACATACCATATATCTATGATACACTTAAAAAAATCATAATAGATCTTAAATCAATTGCTCTTCAATCCTCTAGAAATGGTCTCTATAAAAGCATGACAATTTTTCACTATGCAAATATAAAACATGATCTTATCTCTAATCTTATGCCAATAATCTCTCTTTTGACATCAATTACCATCATATTTCCAATAGTATAGTAAGTTGCTAAATCATAACCATATAGGGTTATTGGATGTTTATATTGTGTTGAGGTTCCCTAGGTGGTCCGATAGGGAAACTGAGTGCCTTTTGAAGGTTTGATGGATATTATCATGAACCCACACACTAATACCCATCAAACGGTGCACCATCCTTTAGGAAACCCCTTTATATATGTAATCATCTAGTGATGGTCATCCTTGCATAAGCACCACATTAACCTAGTCTTTTTATGGGTTGTCAACTCTTCTTGTGTAGTACCATGGTGATTACATCATGCATGATAAGTTTATGTAGTAGGTTCTACACGTTGTTTCATTGTGTACTTTGTCAAAAATTATTGAATTTTTTTTGGAGTTGTTTCAATTATGTGTTGTGATTATTACACATGGTGAGATTTGAATAGTGGTTCCATGATCTATTTCATGCATTTTTAATATATAGTCTAATTTAAATATTATTACTTTATTGCATGCCTCATATATCTATCTAGACATGACACTTTTATGCCTCACATGTTATATGTTTTTAATATTCGTAAAATTGGATTTTATGTGGGGACCCTACCCCTTACAATGATATAGTATAAAAGTTATTGAAACTAGATATGACAATGCTTTAGCCAAAAGATATAAAAAAAATAGACATGAAAAAGCATGAAAAAAATATCAAAAATATAGAAGACTAAATACTTGGGCCCATCTAATATTTTTAGGCCTTAAATGAGTTCTAAGTGAGATTCTCTATAGAAATATTTTGAATTTTGTTGTGATGGATCTCAAGCTTCTCATTAACAATACCCTTCAATTTAGTATCCTTTATGTGGGGTTCAACATTTTCTTCTTTTCCTTTGGCAAGAGAGTTTAGTGTTTCCTTGATTTTTAGACTCTTCATCACTTTCAATATACTATATTCAACCAAGGTGATGATATTTTAATTGAAAAAGACATTTTGATTTTCTAGATTATGCAGTCCTTCCTTGATTTTGTGGAATTCAATGCTAATTTCAATGAGATCAAATTTGGTACAATAAATGCCATCATTGAGACTTAACTTGTTAAGTTCATCCTTAAATAATTTTTGGTCCTTCACACACCATCAAAGGATGAATTTATGTAGTTTAACCTTATCCTTAATCTTACTTAGTATGGATTGGTATTTTTGGTCTTTCATAATCTCCCTAAATTTGGGCAGAGGATTATAATGGATGGGGAAGGGGGTAGGATGGGAGTGTATGGGAGGATCATTCACATCAACATAAGGTAGGCTCTATATTAGAATATGTAAGCTACTGCCAGTTATGAACTAGGAATTCAACTCAAGAGAGGTGATTAGTATTGTGTTATTCCCAAAATGAAAAGAAATTTATAAAAACACACTAACTAGTATACATCTCTAGGCCTAGTTACTAGGGTGAGCTTAATAACAAAAAATAAATAAAAAAACACAACTAAAAATTAAAGAAAAACAAGATCCTTCACCTTCCTTGGATGCTTGAAATGCTTGTTTTAGTGGCTTTCTTGACTTTTGCTCATGAAGTCTTCATCAAAGGAGGCTTGGCTATCTCCTCTTCTCCTTAGCATCTTGTGGCTTTGGCTTGGCTTGGATCAATATTTTGGCATCATAAATTTGGAACTTGAGAGCTCTTGGAATCAATTTTACATGTTAAATTTGCATAAATTAAGCTTAAAATGATGTTCATGGCCTCTTTATTTATAAATTTTGAAAAATAGCTAAAATCAACTTGAACTATCCATCTCAGGACTGAGATGTGTACCTAAAGATTAATCAAATTATGAAATTAAAATTGATAAATAGGCTCATCAATATTTGAGATAAAGGAGGAATTAAGATGCATGGAGGGTATTGATAAGGCATGTGAAGAATGAATCTTGATATTTGTGGCAATTATGGCCTAGGGATGTCTTCCCAAGAAATGAGGTCACCTAATGATGTAGATATTTAGTATTAATTTATAGAATAAGTATTCAACAAGTTTCTATGGAATTATTAATTATGCTCTAATTTGGTTTAATTGTCTCGTAAGAATGATTAAATGCTTTGTGCACAAATTACTCAAATTGATCATAATACATTATTATTGGTCTAAAATTTGATTAGATTGGATTTATAATGCAATCTTAGATGTGTTGGATCTGTTATCCCATTTAGGATGTTGTCAACATAAAATAAAAAAGGCACATGTGTCTCATACAAGAAATTTGATAGAAAAGATCAATTTACAGCACCTAAGTACAAAATTAGCATTTTGACTCAAAATAATTTGATCAAAGTTAGCTGGTCCATAAATTGTATTATCTCATTTAGTGATACTCTAGCAAAAATTAGCACTTGAATATGCTAGTTTCACATCATTTACCATGGTTTAGTGTTTTTAGGCCAAATTATGCATTTTGGTGGAAATTGCTCAAAATCCTAATTAGAGGTTATTGGTGGCCAGATTTAGGTGTCTATAATTAGCCCTTATTTGGGAAGGCATTGGAAGCTATAAGCACAACAATGTCTTCTCAAATAATGAGAGATGGCATGTATGCCAAAAAGAAGATGATGACCAAAAAAAAAAGCTCCAAATGGTTCTGGGAAGCCTATGATGATGCCCCCTTAAGGGAGTGGTCATCACATTTGTTGACAAGTAGTCCCTCGAAAAGAAATAAGAAGAAAGGTATAATTAACCTATAGTTGAGATTAATCTAAATGAGAAAATTCTTGCATGCATTTATGTAAAAAGGATATTGATTTACCCAAAAGTGGTTATGATCAAGAATAAAAGTAAAAAGTAATGATTTTCTTGTAGGTGGTTATAATCATTAAAATGACTTGGATTTTTTAAATATGATGGTGCCCCAGTTTGATCCATAAACACCACTAATAAACTCAAAGTAAAGTTTTAAAATTATGGATTCTAAATTTTTCAAACATAACAAATTCTCAAAATACTCAAAAGAACTTGCAAAATGTTTGGCAAAGATGTTCTTGATTATCGAATTGGATTGGAACTGTCAAAGACTTTTTTTACTTCCATTCACCAATTAAACCAATTTTTGTTTTAAATCAAATGTCATAAATTGTCAAAATTTAATCTTTGCATGGTTTCATAATTAAAAATTAGAAAATTGAATTAAAACATGCAATAAAATGACAAATTACCATCTGATATTGATAACGGAGTTCAACATGTTTTGCCTACATCTCTGGGTCTGCCCAATAGTGATGACCATTTCTATTAAATTTGTTTAAAAAATGGCTTACAAATTATTTAGAAACACTACACAACTTCCCTCAGGCTTGATCTTTGTCCAAGAACTCCACCTCACTGATATATTCAAGCTCAGCCACACAGAAATTCTTTCTCAGTCTTCAACCCCTTCTGAATGTGTTTTGGTCCTTCAATCTATTGGTCTATCTAAATAATAATAATAAACATTCTCTTTCAATTAAAAAACATAACTGAAAGGCTTTACCTATGTATAGAGGTCATAATTTGGATCATAATCCACTTGCTAAAGCCATCTCCAAGCTTAAACTAGCTCTCAACCTCATAATAAAAAAACACAGTCCCTGCAAAGGTTTAATTCAAATACAAGTTCATGCCTTTTATATCACTTCCAAACTCATAGCTTGGTTGGTCAAGGCTTCTCCCTTTTACATGGGAAGTCATGAGTTCAAGTCTTATCCCTTCCTTTTTGGGTGCTTAGCTTATCTTGCTTTAATCCCACATTGGCAATTCCAAAATGGTTTGATAGCTTTTAATAGTTGAGCCGCCTCCTTGCATAATGTTGACACCCCATTTTGGTGGTATTGAGGTGATAAATTTAGCTTGTACATTGGTTGGTGTGCCAATTTAGTATGGGATGTTGGTGTATGTGTCAACTTAGCATATACGTTATCTTGAATATGAATGTGGCTCGATCTTCAAAGTTGGCATATATCTTGAGCTCCTATGACTCACTTGTCTTCTATCTCAAAGCATGTAATCTTAGGTTATGTGACCCATTCTAAAGCTATGACTTGGCATTATCAGTTGGTATTTCTCACAGAAAGTATTGGTTCTCTATGTGGCAGATGGGCTTGGTAATACATTATAAAGAATTACTAAATGAAATTACAAAGTGCTTAAAATAATTATCCTATATTGGTGGGGTTTTCTACGAACTTTGCAAATAAAATTACAATGATATTTTATATTAAATCCTATTGAATACCATGTGTCACCACTTGATTGGACCACTTGGCATGTCCACATTGCACCACATCATCTTGCGACACCACATTTTCCCCTGTTGCATCAGAACTTTAGCAAGCTATATCTTGAGCATACGCTGTCCATTTTACAAATAAAAAGAAGTGATGTAAATATCTCAACAAGATCTTCATTATGTTATAGGTTTCATTACAATTTGGAAACATTTTATGAATTGAACTCTAGATCACACCTCCCTACAAAAGAGGCTTTTGGTCTCCAAAAGTCAACTATCACTTGAAATATTATAACTGGTCTACTACAACACATCACACAGAACCCAATCATAGAAAGAGATAAACATTGGAAAAATAAATGATTCAAAACTTAACTAAAAATGCCTATACATGGCATGAGTAAAGGAATCTGTAACTTCCAATAAACTGATCACAATATACCAAAACTATCTGCCCATGTCACATCCTATAAAGTGGTGAACTGTCAATAATTGAAATAATTCCCAATGTAGCTACAAAACAAGTTTGTTAATGCTAAAAACATACAATAAATGTTTTAGACATGTTATGATACAATGCCATGGTATGGGACTTATGTGCTAAGCAAATGCAAACAACACAAAGTGTGTATTACCTAACATCCAAACATGCCCATAGGGTCTCAACAATGCATCTATACATCCATGTGCCAAAAATAGATACTTCCTTAAAATAGAAGTCAAATTTTAGATAAGTGTTGTAAGGAATTAACTCAACCTAAAACATGAATTATGTTATTATCTCCAACTGATCAAATGAGTTCAAGTCCTCTAGACAACTCACATAGCATGAATATGAGATTCTAAAAACATATAGATATTCAATATGAGAATTGAAATACTTTGAATGATGAACCTATCTCAAAGTGTTCTCACATGCTCTACTAATGCATTCATCAAAGCTTGTTATTTCCCTTAGTAGAATTCTTAGCAATGATTTGAAAACTAAGTGCATTATTAATCCACTTAATCGAATTTTCTACCTAGTTAACTTGATTTCCTTAGTGGATTCCTTAACATCATTATGGATTGATTTAACTTCATTGACCTTATTAATAGGTTGATAAATCATCTTAGTTTTACCATGTTTAGTATGAGAAAATGATGGAAGTTTAAAACAATGATCAATCTGATGTCCACTCTTATTGCAATGAGTGCATAAAACCTTCGTAGGTGAGGTCTCCCTTTTACCTCTTCTCGCTTTGCCTTGATGAGAATGGTTTTGAACACCTGCAATATACTTAAGCAAAGAATGTATCTTCTAACAAAATGCAACATTGTGGTTATGCATCCCAAAAAAAGTGCAAAGGAATGATTGCATCATCTTTTGAATGTTAAATCCAAATTTTTTAAACATAGAAAATGGATCAGAAGATTTAGTGCTAACTCTAGTGTAAGAACTAGGAGGTGGAATCTCAATACCTCTTTTACCTTCCTTCTTACACCATACATGCTCTACTAGTTGCCTCAGTCCTTTGCTATTATAAGCTTGTCTTCCTTTAGCCATGGAGGAAACTTCTCCAATTTCCACCTACTCACTAGTGTAACCCAAATCTGCATGAAGAGATCTATGCTCTACTTGTATTGGGTTAGTAATTCCTTGGCCATCTCGACCAAGACCTCTTCCATTAAAGCCCATTTTAATCAAAAATTTGTATCCTATACACTTAGTGTGTTGTTCAAAACTACCAAAAACATCATTACTTTAATTTGAATCTGAATGGAAAGAAGAAGATGAATTACTTGGTGAATAACTTATAGTGCACTCAATCATACTCTCTGCATCTAATGTAGAAGGTATGGCCTTCTTTGGTTCACCACTGCAATTTGATCAAGAGCTCATCGTTAGATTCAAGCTCAAATTTCAAACTTTTAATCTCCTCATCTAAGGAGTACAATATTTCTCTTAGGAAAGCATTCTCTTCATGGATCTATTGGTTATATGCTTCAAGCTCATCAAGCTTGGATTTGTTTGACAACTTTCCCATTGCACTTGTCAATTCACAAAAATTTAAAAAAATGCTGAAATAGAAGCAAAAACAATAACCACCTATTAAATCATGTTGATCAACTACTCTGATACCAATTTGATATGTAAACACCACTAATAAACTCAAAGCAAATTTTTAAAATTACAGATTTTGAATTTCTCAAACTTAACAAATTATCTAAATACTCAAAAGAACTTGCAAAATGTTTGGAAAAAATGTTCTTAGTTATCGAATTAGATTGGAACCATCAAAGACTTTTTTTACTTCCATTCACTAATTAAACCAGTTTTTGTTTTAAATCAAGTGTCATAAATTGTCAAAATTTAATCTTTGCATGATTTCATAATTAAAAATTAGAAAAGTAAATTAAAACATGAAAGTAAATGACAAATTATCATCTAACATTGATAACAGAATTCAACATATTTTGCCTTCATCTCCAAGTCCACCCAATAGTGAGGACCATTTCTATTAAATTTGTGCAACAAATGGCTTAAAAATTATTTGGAAACACTACACAACTTCCCTCATGCCTGATCTCTATCCAAGAACTTCACCTCACTGATATATCAAGCTTGGCCACATGGAAATTCTTCCTCAGTCTTCAATCCCTTCTGAATGTGCTTTGGTCATTCATTCCATCTATTGGTCTATCCAAATAATAATAATAAAAACATTTTATTTTAATTAAAAAACATAACTAAAAGGCTTACCCTATGTATAGAGGTCAGAATTTGGATCATAATCCACTTGATAAAGCCATCTCCAAGCTTAAACTAGCTCTTGACCTCTTAATAAAAAACACAGTCCCTGCAAAGGTTTAATTCAAATATAGGTTCATCCTTTTATATCACTTTCAAACCCACAGCTTGGTCGATCAATGCTTATCCCTTTTACACAAGAAGTTATGAGTTCAAGTCTTATCCCTTCCTTTCTGGGCGCTTAGCTTATCTTGTTTTAATCCCACATTAGCAATTCCAAAATGGTTTGATAGCTTTTAATAGTTGAGCAGCCTCCTTACATAATGTCAATGCCCCTTTTTGGTGGGCTTGAGGTGTTAAATATATCTTGTACATTGGTTGGTGTGCCAATTTAGTATGGGACATTAGTGGATGCACCAACTTAGCATATACACTATCTTGAATAGGAACGTGGCTAAGTATTCGAAGTTGGCATATATCTCAAGCTCTCATGACTCAATTGTCTTCTATCTAAAAGCATGTAATTTTAGGTTATGTGACCCATTATTGAGCTATGACTCAGCATTATAAGTTGGCATTTCTCACGGTAAGTATCGGTTCTCCATGTGGTGTATGGGCTTGGTAATAAATTACAAATAATTACCAAATGAAATTACAAAGTTCTTAAAACAATTATCCCATATCGGTGGGGTTTTCTATGAACTTTGAAAATACAATTATAATGAGATTTTTTATGGACTCCTAGACTGCCATGTGTTTCCACCTGATTGGACCACTTGGCATGTCTACATTGTGCCACATCATCTTACGACTCCACATTTTCCCCTATCACATCATAAATTTAGAAAGCTATATCTTGAGCATACGGTGTCCATTTTGCAAACCAAAAGAAGTGCTGGAAAGCTTTCGAAAAGATATTCACTATGCTATAGGTTTTGTCACAAATTCAAAACATTTTCCAAACTAAATTTTGGATCATAGTTAGGGTTGATTAGTAAGCATAACTCAAGGATATAACCTAGAATACAGATAGTAGATGAGCAGGCACAAAGTGATGAAAGAGGTTAATAGAAGAGTAATATTGATCAATATAAATTATTAAATTGTACTTTCTAATGAGGAGATTCTCATTAGAAATGATACAACTAGAATGGCCAATGGGTTGATTTGATCAAGGTGGGTGGGAGGATTTGCAAAGGTAACAAGGAGAAACTTATGTGTCTCCATTGATTATAGACCTTATTTAAGATGATTTTTTTATAGCACATGATGGTAGGCTTCATGATAGAATACCATGAATACTTGGCCAAAATATGTGTAAGGACTGACTTCTGATCCAATAAACACTCAAAAATAATACGTCAAGGATAAAAACCATGATGACAATGTTAGTGGATGAATATGGATAGACTCAAGAATAATTTACTCAAGGAATCACCCAATGATCACATAGAGACCGAGTCAAGGCAAAAATCTTGAAAGTAAATAAAAAGGCAAGTGAATAAAAAAAAAACAAACAAACAAACAAATAACCTAAAATAAACAATCAAATAGAAAGCTTGAAAACAAAAGCAAAAGAAAGCATCCTAACAATGACCATGCCCTAGTAAGGTGGATCAAGGATAACTAACTAGGCTTCGATAGGACAAATCTTTTTGGATTTTGAAATATTATTTTTTTTTTTTGGAATTTTGAGGTATCTTAACTCGTTAGATAATGATAAGATACATACTCATAAAATGGTGAGAGTGTTTGGCTTAGGTTGCTCATAAAATGGTGAGAGTATATAAAAAGGGGGACTGAGGTGACCTCAACATGAATTAAGCATGACCCACATGGTCTTGAAATGACCTCAAGCTATAGTAATTTCATCCACATAAAATCTATGAAAAAAATAAATAGGTCCCAATAAGTTCTCAAATATGGAAAATGTCCAGTCAAATGAAAATAATGATGTCAAGGTGATACAAAAATACATGATAAACAAGTATTTCCCCTAGTTTACCCATAGGTGGTTATAACTAGGATACAACATCATAGGTCAATGATACTAATCTTTCCATAGGTGGTTATAATTAGTAACAAGATTGGTGAAATACGAATTTTCCCATAGGCAATTATAATTAGGCTCACATAAAAAAACTTGATAGGATGAAATATATCTTGCCAAATCAACTATTACACTAATTTCATAGACTATCATTTAAACATAAACTTGATTGATTTTTAAAACTTTATTAGAATCATTTTTAAAAAAGTGCAAGAAGAACCAAAGGAATCAATATTAAAACAAGATTGGGTAGGATGACTAAAAATAGGCTTTGGTCTAGATAGGAATGGAATGATAGGATGGAATGGCATTGTTTTAAGATAATGATAGTTTGATAAATTGGATAGAATGGTAAGAGGGTTGTTCCAAAGTGATGGGGTAAATGGAAATAATATGTGACAATGGAAAATGGATATGTAAAAATGGCAATGGCATAGCAATGTGAAATCATATGGTACATGTTTTTGGCCTAGGTGTGGTTTTTGATTCTATTGTTCCTACTAATGGAGAGATGCACATCCTAATAAATAAATGATATAACTAGAATACTTGATCATGTTAATTTATATCCCACACCTTATTTGAATAGTTTTTCTTTCAAAAACTTGGTATAGATTTGGTTGTCAAAAATGCTTTTGTAATCTTTATTGGTTGTTGATTTTGATTCCTTCAAGCCTCAAGACAAGGTATGTTTGTAACTTATGCAAAGGAAAGTTTAGTCGTGGATGGTAAACAAGGACAAATAATGGATGGTAGGTTTATTTATAAAATATAATGGTAGATGATAATGGAATCATTCAGTCACACATAATGTTGTTGATGCCAGATTCAACATAACTTTGGTTGTGGTGGGACTAAAGACTTGTTCTTTCAATAGGACCACCAGATTTTTCTATTGTTTTATCTTGAGAGTAGATACCATATGATTATGCTATAGATTGGAAGCTATTTTGATTTCATCTTTTATTTTGTCTTCATCAAGTAATGAAGAACTTTTGTGCTTAGCTATTGGTGCCTTAAAGAGGTTTTCACCAATGAAGTTGTCTTGATTGTTGAATATCACCTTTGAGAAGGTTTCACTAAGGAATGTTGACTTTTGACTTTGATTATCTTTTAGCACTTTTGAAAAAATTTCACTAAGAGAGTGTTCTTATGCTATATGAATGTGGTCTTGGCATCCTTGCTCTTCTTCAACTACTATGCCACCATGGATGAAGTTCAACAAAGTGTGATTATATTAATCCCAATTGACACTTTTGGGAGGTGAAATGCCAATAATATGGCTATTTTGGTTGATGTTAATGGCCTATGGAATGGTAATGGAATTGGGAGAGGCTGCACAATCTTTATAGAAGATACTAGGATAACTTATGTCAAAGATGAAGTACTCATCCTCAAAAACTATAGAAGGATCACAAATATATTTAAATTGATTTGTAGGGCATACATAACCAATATTTTAACAACCATGACCATATTATTCTTCTAAATTTGATTCAAACTTGAGGGACTCTGAATCTGATGTTGAGACTGATGTTGATTTAGATTTTGATGGTAAATCTAATGTCGATTCAATAATATAACCTGACTCTAACTCTTATTCTTCATCTAATGGGTAGTCTATTATAATGATGTCTTATTGAATATTTAGTTTTAGACAAGTAATGGCTTATGATGGCATAATGGGCTCTACAAAAACTAGTTTATCATAGTGAGACTCTTCTAGGATGGGAAAAAGTTCAAGAGAAAAATCCTCAAAGATTGGCTTCTCAATAAGAGGCTCTTGAAAAATAGGTACATGGTTGAGGTAATTATTTACCCAAGGGTGGTTATAATCATTAAGAAGTGACTTGATAAAGACTAGCATGTCAGTGTGAGACTCCTTGTAAACTAGTATAAGATCAATAGGTGATTCATCACAGGTTGACTTATCATAAGTGGTTAGCTCAACAAAAACATATTGGATTGGTTGGTTGTCTTGGCCTTGGTTTCCAATGAGTTGGAAAATACCAATTTTGAACATATCTTGGTTTTCAAAGGATTGGATCAATTGAGGTTTAGATGGGATTAGTTATGGATGAGGAATGGCTTGTAGTTGGATAATGGTAAGGCATTGGGGAGCATGATTGCTCACATGAGCTAAAGGATAAATTCCTAAAATGGTAATGATAATGCATTATGTGGCTTGATTGCCTATAAAAGCCAAAATACTAAGTCTTAGAATGATGAAGGGGCATTGTGGAGATTGATTTATTACACAACCCAAAGTATGTGGTCCTAGTATAGAAATGATTTGGCATTATGGAGCCTGATTGCTTACACAAACTAAAGGATGAGGTCTTGGAATGGTAATGGTATTCCTTAAATATTATAGAGCTTGATAGCTCATATAATCCAAAGGAGGGTTAGGATTAGCCCATGATCAAATAATATAAGGACATTATAGAGTGTGATTGCTTTCATAAGACAAAGCATCTAAGTCCTCCTGATAAACCATATCATCCTAATCTTGAGTTGGATTATAAGCTAGTTCTTGACTATGTTCTATATACTGATTATTGTAAAGAGGGTATTGATCTGTATCATTAATAATATTATCTATAGTTGAGTATTCAAATTCCTCCTCACAATCCTCTTCATACCAATCAAGGTCTCAATTTGGATTTTGTGTATTTTGACTATGTTTTTCATATGGAGTATTATAGAAAGAATAATAAAACTCCTTGGAAAAAATTTCGCTATAAGGGTTCCTAGTGGGATTTTGTGTGGCCATTCTATAATAAGTTGGATTATACATGACTCCACCATAAGTGTAGCTAGATATATTTGCACAAATTATGAAATCTCTAAAACAAAAAAGATTAGAGTTCTACAAACTCTAAAAAGCTATCCAAAGGACAAATGGTCAAAATTGGTCTAACTTGGTCAAAAGGGTGGAGCTGTATCTCCAAAATAATTTGTGTTAAGACTTAGCATAAAATAGTCTAACCTCAAATGTCAAATGTCATATGCATAAAATGTCAAGCATCTGAATAAAAATTGACATGTCAAAGGTCTAGGTCAAAGTGTTCCAAATAAGATATAAACTAGGAAAGGGAAAAGTTGAGTTACTATGTCTTTTGTTCAAACATAGAGTCAAAAGCTAGGCTAAAAAAAACAAGCATATGCTAGGACTTTTGGCTAAATGGCATCAAAAGATAGGCTTGAAACAAAGGCTGATGTGATTTAATTTAATCTAACAAGTTTAGAAACAACTTTGACATAGACCCAACACCAGAAATCAAACATAAACATGATCAATTGTCATAAGGCATAAGGAAAAAGGCATTTGAGAAAGACTATTTTATCCCAAATAAAAGTAAAAAAAATGATGAGGATAGGCATTTAATAAACAAACCATCAATAGTTTTCAAATTTTGGTAATTAATTAACTAAAGTTATGTAATCCAAAAGATAAAGATTTGTATATCAGCCCCACAAATTAAGGCCTAAATAGAAATCAATCAATGTTTGAATCCAAACTTGATAAGATTAATTGAAAACTCAATGTTTCAAACTAAGATTTTGCCAAACAATCTAGACAAATAAGGGAAACATGATGACACATAAAAGAGGTCTAAATAGCTAATTTGACATGGTTTGAAACAAATGATTTTTAGCACAAGGTAAAATAGTCTTGAAATAAATTGACCAGCCTAATGGTGTAAGCATGCTTGAATGATGTGGTCAATGTTATGTTTCAAAAGACTAAAAGGAAAAATACTTTGACATGATTTGGGCAGCATAACGATACCCTTCACAACGCAAATGACACACACACAAATAAGTTATAGAAAAAATTTCAAGGCACAAGTGTGGTGTAAAACAACTAGCATAACACCTCTTTAGACAAAAGGGTGATGCATAGACAAATTGGTATTGACATGGATTATAAATAAATAATCAATTTTTAGTCTCAAAACATACCAAGCAAAAAATGACCAAAATACAATAAGTATAATTTTCCAAATCCTAGCAAGGGTATGGAAATGTGGGGTTGACTAAACTAGCAAGATTTTGAATATTTCTAAGGGAATAAATTGCACAATGAACTTCATGTCAAATGATGCAAAAGACAAACATGAAAATTGGGTGACCATGGCATTGGCTAGTTGTGAAAAGGTTTAGTCCTTTTAACAACCACTACATCTTATTGTTAACTTAGTGTAGTATGACATCAAAATACAGATACATCCCATGTGTAATTCAAGAGTAAGTGAAGTCAATGTTGGGAGATGAAATCCTAGGTCAAATCTTCCTTAAAAAACCTACACGAGGTAATGATGTCCCCCTCACAAGACAAGATGTAATGAAATAAAATACATAAGAGAAAGACTTTAGGGTCATTTTCAAGGTCACCCAAACTTTTACAAGTTTTTGGGGAGTGATTTAGATGACGTTCTTTCTATGCCTTGAACTAGATAATTTTCAAATAAGGAAAGTGCTTTTGATTCCAAGGGTTCCCTAAAGGAGACAAATGGAAGAGCATACATGCAACATACTTGTATTTTAAAAAAATAAAGTACTAATTGTGAAAAAAAAATTGACATGTGTGTTCAATTTTTAGCCCAAATGAAATATTTGGTGGTGTTCATTTGACCCCTTGGTCTTAATTTGTAACTTTGAAAGCTAACTACAAGATTTAAGAAATAACACCCTAAATGATTTTCCTTTAAGCACCAAAATGAAAAGTTTGATTTATTTTAAAACACCCTAAAATAAGTTTAAAAGGATCTATTGATTATTTTTCAAGTAAAACCTACAAAAAAAATGTTAGCAAGATGTTTAGCTTAGAATCACTTTTGAAGATGAAACAACTAACTTAGAAAAATGAGCTCTTGGGTTTGTGTAAATAAAAAACATAGTGACCATAGATGGTTATATTAATCAGTGCTGACGATGTTTATATAGATTGATGATGGTTTTACTAATCAATGATAGTTATGTAGACTGATGTTGGTTTTAATAATTAACCAATGATGGTTATACTTAACCAACAAGGGTTAGTCGGTGGTTTACTCAACTGGCTATGGTTACTGTGTAAACCCATGACAAAGAAAAATGGCAAAACAAAGTTAGAAAATCAAATGGCAAAAGTTTTAATGATCTAAATGAAGATTTTAAAGTTTCAAAATGATGTTCTTCATTTGTGGGATGTATTGGGTCCCACTAGATGTACCATTATGTGAATTAGGAATTTGACTCAAGAGAGGTGATTAATATTGTGTTAATCCCAAAATGAAAATAAATTGATAAAAACACACTAACTAGTATACATCTATAGGCCTATTTACTAAGGTGATCTTAATAATAAAAATAAATGAAAAAACAAAACTAAAAATTAAATAAAAACAAGAAACCTTCACCTTTCTTAGATGCTTGAAATGCTTGTTGTACTGGCTTACTCAGCTTGTGCTCATGAAGTCTTCATCAAAGGAAGCTTGGCTATCTACTCTTCTCTTTGGCACCTTATGGCTTTGGCTTGGCTTGGATCAATATTTTGGCATCATAACTTTGGCATGTGAGAGCTCTTAGAATCAATTTGACATGGTAACTTTGTACAAATTAATCTTAAAAATGATGTTCATAGCCTCTCTATTTATAGATTCGAAAAAATGGCTAGAATCAACCGAAACCATCCATCTTAGGATTGATATGCATGGCTAAGGATTAATCAAATTATGAAATTAAAATTGATAAATAGGCTCATAAATATTTTAGATAAATGATAAATTAAGAGGCATGGAGGGAATTGATAAGTCATGGGAGGCATGAATCTTGATATTTATGGCATTTATGACCTAGGGATGTCTTTCTAAGAAATGAGGTCACCTGATGATGCAAATATTCAATATTCATTTCAAAAAATAATTATTCAACAAGTTTCCATTGAATTATTAATTAGGTTCTAATTTGGTTTAATTAGCTCTTAAGCATTTTGTGAACAAATTACTCAAATTGATCAGAATGCCATGTTATTAGTCCAAAATTTGACTGGATTAGAATTAGAATGCAAAGTCTAATACGATGGATCCATTATCCCATTTAGGATTTTGTCAACACAAAATAATAAAGGAACATGCCCCATATAATAAATTTGATAGAAAAGAGCCATCCAAAGCACTTAAGTGCAAAATTAGCATTTTGACTCAAAATGATTTGATCAAAGTTAGTTGGCCCATAAATGGCATTATCCCATTTAGTGATACTCTAGCCAAAATTGGCACTTGAATATGTAATTTTCAAAGCATTTAGCATGGTTTAGTGTTTTAAGGCCAAATTACACATTTTGGTGGAAATTTCTCAAAATCCTGATTGGAGGTTATTGGTGGCAAGATTTAGGTGTCTGCAACAATATTAGCCAATTTTATATTATCATCCATTTTAGGTGGATTGGGAGGGAGGGGTGTGAATAGGGGTATAGGGACCAGGGGAGTGCAGAGGAATGTGGTTTTGAATTTATACATCACATGCTATATATTACATACATCCAAATACAATTACAATAAATTTATAAGAGAACACACTATCCACATGTTGACATGATTATACATGATTTTATCTTTATCACATGATATAATTAAATCTTATTTTGAGATTAGTGAGTTGTAGGCTACATCTCTCATCTCAAAATAGAGGAATTACAATGGGTTTTTATTAGAGATCTAAGCCTACATGAGAAATTCAACAATCATATTATTTGATAGAGTTAATGTTTTAAATATTTAATTCAATTAAAAAATTAGATTTTATAAGAGAATATGAGATTCAAATATTCAAAGTAATTCAAAAATTAGATATGTGATAGAAAATAACATATCAAATACAAATTATAGATGGATATGACACATATATGCACTCACTTTTGAAAAAACTCAATGTACATATTGAGACACACTTGAATTCATATGCATGGTCATATGAAAAACAATTACAAGATACAAAAATTTCATGTTTTAAATATAATTAAAATTGAGCATATAGGTACACTAAACTATATATCATTTGGCATAGCTTCAATGGTCATGATACATGTTCATGCACATACATACATTTTTGAAAGTTCAAAATAAATGTTATTGGTTCATGCACATATCAAATACAATAAAATTTAAAAATCCAAATTCAAATGTTTATTTATAATAAAATATATTAGCATTGTGGTCATGATAGGGGTATGAATATTATTATTCTCTTTGGATCATGCAAATAGAATCTAGATTTAATTTAGTGGTTTGATTTGTTTTGTTATGGTTATTGTACATTCAACTCTAAGGATACTTAGTGATCTTGGCATTAATTTTAAAAAAAACTCATTGTGTGGTTCCATATTCTATTACATGTGATATAAATTTGATTCTAGTGATACTCAATATCCTTAGCATCAATTATAATAGACCCATTATCGTTCCAAATTTATTTTGGATTATTATGGTGTGTAATTTTCCCCATTAATAAAATTTTGAATATGAATCTTTCCAACTCAAGGGTTTTGGAGGTACAAACCACTGAGAGTAGGGGTGACTCAGTGGTGGAAAACAATACAATTAAATTTCCAAACCCTTCAAACACTTAAGCATTCAATATGACCATTCATGAAGCATTCAAGATGTTTATAGCAATGAATAAATAGATAATGTAAGATTACACACACAACACAAGATTTATATGGGAAACCCTGTTAGGGAATAAAACCTACTCTCAAGATTGTAAACACATGGAATAATTATCCCACAAGATGATCAAAAACATGAGACTGGTCAAGTATTCTTGATCAAAATTTAGTTAAACACTTATTTCATAAGGAAAACCTACCCATATGATGATAAAGTCCTTCTAAATGGCTTTAGTGAAACACGTGTTTCACAAGGATCACTTTCCCTTAAGATGATCAAGTCCTTCTAACCACCTATTGGTCAAGTCCTTCTGACCTAGATGTTGAGAACCCTCCTAAAATCTATAAAATGAGCATCTCTTGATCACTAATTACCTACCAATCTAATGGAGATATAATGTATATCATCTCTCTTCAACTCTTCACACTACATAGTCCACACTCTAATCTACCTCTCAAATCAACCACCAAGCTCACACAAACATCATCTATCCTTAATTCATCCTTAATCTTAAAACCTAAAATAGCATTGTCTTTGACATCAAAATTATAACCTATACGTCATACACACAACCATCAACCTACTTTTCTCTACAATCCATCTATTGGGTACACACCCTTTTTTGTTTCCTTCACTCTTTAAGTCTCACATACACCTTGACACACAAGTCTAGAACTCACCATATTTGATTTCAAATTTTTATAGATCCTTCATGATTATTATCTTCTTAGTCAGAATTTAGACTTGACTTAACTTTTAATTATTATATCATACAAATACATAGCTCAATACCATTCTCATAGGTCAACCATAGCAGCCATGGGTCACCCTTAACTAGTTATACCTTTCAATTAAGCCTTAGTAGCCCTTATAGGTCTCATGTAGACATTTTCACCCATTTATCACTCCATTATGCAATTTATAAATAAAGTACCAATTCTAAAAGTATAGGTCCACTCTAAATTACCCATTCAACGTCCTCAAATGATCAAAGACATCACAACAATCCTCTGTTTATGCTCAATCTACTTAAACATTAGCCTTGTACACAAGATCACCACGAATGAATAAATAGTCAATTTATAAGAACTTGTTCATATAGATTAAGGATTTTTAAAACCTCTAAAGTATATATAGATCATCCTTGGAGAGTATAAAATAATATATAATATCTAAGTCCCTTTGAAACATCCAAATACCAATAAAACAACTCAAAATATATTTCTTGGGTCACATACAGACCATGGTCAAACACAAAGTTAAATTTGGATCTAAATAACTTTGATTGTACAAATATTCATACCTTATAACTATATTTTATAGATGCATCTTGAATTCATATACAACTTTGATTTTTATTGCACCTCTGAATTCATCCTAGCTCAAAAGTTATAGCTCAAACATTGTAGACTAGTTTTTTCCTTTACTAAATTCAAATGCCAATGATCACAGTTAAAAATCAAACATGTTGACCTCATTTTTTTACCCTTGAAATATTTACCAAATGCCCACCATCAATATCCTTAGATCAACCAAACCTTTATCTTGCAATGCTCATCTTTAGATATTGATTAGAACTCCCATGATTATGACACTTGGCACCCTCGCATGCCTTCTGAACACTAAAAATTGAGCACTTGTCATCATCTCACTACTTCCTAAAAATTTGGAACAAATTCACTCCATTGATCTCTTTGAGATTATCCTATACCTTAACTAGCTTAAATATTAGACACTTTGACCTCTTTGACTCAATACACATCATAGATCTGCATCTATTCAAACATCTGCTCACTATTAGATTTTTATCTAGTCCTAGTCTTTATGTTTTAAAAAATTCAAATAAGTATGGGAACCTCTAAAATATTCCTTGAATGCCAAATTTTAACCTTAATAAAAATAATTCACTCAATCACATGACCTTAAACTTGGACCACATGATCTCCTCACATAGGAGAATCTATCCATATAACAAACTACTGCTAAAAATTTCACGTGTGTGAATTATAACACCATAAAAATAATTACTCAATTATTTTTGAACTTAAAAACGAATCTCAAATTCATTTCATGCCATCTATATATGATGTGATTAAACACGCACTATTATATCTCCCTTACAAATTTGGTTAAGTATGGAAAACATTACAAACTATTTGAGAATCCAACTTTGGACAATTGTATATTTTGTTCCACTCTCCCGCATGACCTAAAACTTGGACCATATAAACTGGGAATAACGTGATCACACTCATATAACCAACTCCCCCTAACACATCCATACATGGCAATGGTGATGTCAACAAACTATCTACTCATATTTTTTTGCCACTGACCCTAAATTTCTAGATGAAAAGTATGAACTACAAGATGAAATCCAATCATGTATACAATAATTAAAATAATAAATACATATTATGGGACCTATTTTATATCCTTAAATCACCATAATCATCCCTAAACATCCCTAAATATGCTAAAATTTAAGATCAACCAAGCCTACTTCAATCATACTAGAACAAGCACACTACACACTTTATCATTGACACTTAGATTACCAAGACACTTCATCCACTAAATTGGAAACCTCTATGACATCAATGAAAACTCTCCAAAAATCTCCCACTTTTTCATTGATGTCAACACCCATCATATAGCTCACCTTCTTTCTCTATCTTCAAGCACTCTCATAATAGGAACTTTCTCCCCTTTGACACACTGACAAAGTGGGAACAAACAAATCCAAAGGACCTAAAAATACTAACAATAAGAAATGAACACCTTATAAATATGATACAAACTCTCCCTTACCTTGATCCTAACTATTCTTTGTCTTAACAACTTCCTCTTGATACATGCAAACACTCTCTTCAACCAAGCACTATAGCCAATAAAAAAAGAACACACAAAATCATTGAAATATAATGGAACTCACCAAGAAACATTTGATATGGACTCCCCCTAAGATATCTGATCTATTTCACCTCTTGAGAATATTTATATCTCCACACACCATGAAGAACCACCACACATGCTTATTAGCCTTCCCTCTCAATCCACCTCAAGGACCACCAACAGAACTTCATGCCACTCACCAAATAGGAAATATGATCTAAACCAACATAATAACTCACCTTTAAACACTCATTCCTTGAAATTTTGGAGAAACTAAGCAAAAACATCAAATCTTCACACTTGGCCTATCTAGACTCCTTATAACCCTACCTAGGACTTGTAGATCCCACAACATTCAAAAAACATACTTTCAAGATTTAAAACTTCATATCTAGAGAACTCTCATATTCCCCATTAATCACACTAATTTTCATAAGCTAGATCATCTTCTGTAAAATATTTCCTTTACAAATCTACTAGCTAATTAGGCCTCCATTTTAACAAAAACTTGAATAATTTAAAACACCGCAAACCATCAAATCTCTATGAATATTGATTTGAAAACCCATTTGGCTCATTCAACTTAATAATAATCCTAAAACCTCAATTCATAAGGTAATCTAATTTTTTAGCATAGCCCAAAACTCTAGAGTTAAAAAACAAACAATGTCAACAAACCTCTTTTTGGTCAATTCACACCTCTAAAAATTATTTAAAAACTAGAGATAACCATCACACACTTCTGGACCAAGATTTGATCCTTCAAAATTTTATAACCTTAACTTCCTATACCATGACTTTCATCTATACTAAGAAAGATAAACCTAGAAGCACACAGAAACCTCAAAAAGGCACAAACATGATCATCAAGACACAAAACCACCTGAAACACATCACAAAGAATTACATAGACATTTTTGGGCACCAAAATCTTCTTGGCATTTCCTCAATCTCATTATGCAACCTACAAACACCCATTTTGATCCTAAAGACACTACATACACTACAAAAACACCTTATGACATCACTCTGACCTCATCAAAGCACTTCTCCCATCTTGACACACCAACTCCAACTAGAAACTTTGATCTCTTGTATTTTAAGACCTTCTAAAGAACACCACAACAATGATTTCTTCTCCACTAAAAGGAATCTCTCTAAAAAACATAGATAGAGACACCCTACTTCACATGGTTCCTTAGAACAATGTGAAATTAGGAGTTGCCCACAACTCCTCATATTCCTTCTCCTCCTTGGTCATATGATACTAATAGTTATTCTTCTTCTTCTTCTTCTTAGGTTTAGTAGAAACAACTTTCTCATCTAATAAAACATTCTCCTTCTCTTCTAAGATTATATTGAAAACACATGGGGATGACATATATTTGTTAATCTTCTTCTTAATCTTTAGTTCTTCAAGAGCATTCATATATTCAATCTCATAGTCCACTTTATCTTTATCGTCATCTAAATCACTCCAAGTAGACTCTTTTTGATATGAATAACTTCCTTCCTTAGCCATGGAAAGGGATTTATCTTCAATAGGACCATCATCATCATGATCATACTCTATGTCACAATCTTCACTCTCATTTAATGAGTTGTAATCTTTATTGATGTAGAGATTCTTCTTGTTCTTGAAGGACTTCTTATTGTTGTCATACTTTCTGAATCTTTTCTTCCTTTTATCAGACTTGTATGTCTTCTTATCTTCATCTTGGCTATCACCATGATCTTTATAATCATTCTTATTTTTCTTATAAGGGAACTTATTATCAAAATGTCTTACCTCTCTACAAATGAAGCATTTGAAGGGTAATTTACCCTTATACTTGCCTAACTCTATTTTCAATTTCCTTGTAAATAAAGTAATTAGTTCATCTTCATCATTATCAGATATGTCATCTTCCATGATTTTCTTACCTTGAAACTTTTTCTTTGGATTCATTTCTATCTTGAATGTTGCTTCATTATTTGGTGGTTTACCATCATTGACTCTCATCTCATAGGTATTAAGAATGCCATGCAAATCATCCATATTTAATTGAGTAAAATCATGACTTTCTTCTACAGTAGATATTTTAGAATCAAAATTGAGAGAGAGAGAGACCTTAATACCTCTTTAACTATAGTATCTTCTTCAAGCTTCTCTCCAAGACCTATGACGATGTTCATAATCTCATCAACTATTTGTAGAAAGGATGTCATAAAATCTTCTTCCTTCATCTTAAGGCTCTCAAATTGTCTTTGGTAAGTCTATAACTTTGCCAACTTAACCTTTGAATATCCTTCATAAATAGTCTTTAATTTATCCCACATTTCCTTGTAAGATATGCAATGGATTACCTTGGTGTATTTAGTCTCTTAAATACCACAAGCGATAAAATTTATTGCCTTATAATTATTTTCAAACAAATTTTTATCTATAGTACTAGATGGAGGAATAGTAAGTGTAGAATAACCATCTACAATATATTTCCAAGTGTCAAACCCTAGGGACATGATGTAGGTTCTCATCCTTGCACTCCAAAAATAATAATTAGATCTATAAAACATCAGTGCTTGATAAGTCAAAAAAATGCCTTGAATTTGATGGTTACACATATTGTAACTTGGATCTCCTTCAATATGTCAAGCCTTTACCAAAGGACCTACTCTGATACCAATTTTTAGAGGTACAAACCACTAAGAGGGGGTGAATCAACAATGGAAATAAATTCAATTGAATTTTCAAACCCTTTAAACACTTAAGCATTCAATATAACCATTCATGAAGTATTCAAGATGTATACAATAATGAACAAATATACTATATAATATTACACACACAACCCAAGATTTATGTGGGAAACCCTCTTGGGGAATAAAACCCACTCTCAAAGCTACAAACACATGGACTATTTTTCTTATAAGATGATCACAAATATGAGATTGGTCAAGTCCTTATGACTAGAATTAAGTGAAACACTTGTTTCATAAGGATCACCTACCCTTAGGATGATCAATTCCTTTTGACCACCTATTGGTCAAGTCTTTCTAATCAAATTTAGTGAACCACCTATTTCACAAAGATCACCTTCACTTAATATGATCAAGTCCTTTTAACCACATATTGGTCAAGTCCTTATAACCTAGATGTTGAGCACCCTCCCAACACCTATGAAATGAACATCTCATGATCACTGATTGCCTACCAATCTAATGGAGATACAATGTATATCATCTCTCTTCAACTCTACACACTACACATTTCATATTTTGATCTACCTCTCAAATCAACACTAAGCTCACACAGACATCATCTATCCTTCACTCATCCTCATTATTTAAACCTATAATAACACTATCTTTAACATCAAAAATATAACCTATAGGTAATACACATAGCCTTCAACCTATTTTTCTCTACAATCCATCTTCTAGGAACATACTCTTTTTTCTTTCCTTTGCTCTTAACCTCTCACATACACCTCTACACATAAGTCTAGAAATCATCACATTTATTTCAACTTTTATAGAGCCTTCATGATTATTATCTTCTTAGTCTACCTTTAGACTTGCCTTAACACTTAAGGATTTTATCATACAAAGATATATCTCAATACCATTCTCATAGGTCATTCATAACATCAATGGGTCACCCTTAAGCAATTACACATATTAATTAGGCCTAATAGCCCTTATAGGTCTCATCTAGAGTAATTCACCGATTTAACACTCCATCAATAAATTTATAAATAAAGGACCACTTATAAAAGTATTTTTCCACTCCACATGACCCATTTTACATCCTCAAATGATCATAGACATTGCAACACTTCTCTATGTATGCTCAATCTACTCAAACATTATCCTTGTACACAAAAACACCATGAACGAATAAATAATCAACTTCTAAGCATTTGCTCATATAGAATATTTATTGGTCAAACCTAAAAATTCTATATATATCATCCTCTAAGAGTATAAAACACTCTCTAATATATAAGTCCACTTGAAACATCCAAATACCAACAAAACAACTCAAAATATCCTTCTCAAGGCAATTATAGACCATGGTCAAACACATAGTTAATTTTAGATCTTAATAAATTTTACTTTAAAAACATTCAAACCTTCTAAATAGGTTCTATGAATTTGCCTTGAAGTCCTCTGTGACTTTAATTTTTTCTTCACCTTTGAATTCATCCTAGATCAGACATTATGGCTCAAACATTGTAGACTTGTTTTTCCCTTTACTAAATTCAAATGCCAACGGTCATAGTTAAATATCAAACATGTTGACCTCATATTGTACACCCTTAAAATATTGATAAAATAATCACCATCAATATCCTCAGATTAGCCAATTCTTTATCTTGCAACACTCACCATTAGATCTTGATCAAAACTCCCATGATTATGACCTTTGGCACCCTCATATGCTTTATGAACACTAAACAATGAGCACTTGTCATCATCTCACTACTTCCTAACAATTTAGAAAAAATGAAATTCATCTATCTCTTTAAGAGTAGCCTAGACTTTAACTAGTTTAAACATCAAACACTTTGACTTCTTTGACTTAGTTCACATCATAGATCTGCATCTATACAAACACGCACTCACCGTTAGATCCTTATTTGGTCCTGGTATTTACCTTTTTCAAATTTAACTATGGGAACCTATACAATATACCTAGAAGGCTAAATTTTAACCTTAATAATTTATTTTGTGTTGAATCACATGACTTGAAATTTGGACCACATGATCTCCTCAGATAAGGGAATCCATCTATGTAACAAGCTACTCTTGTAAATTTTATGCATGGGTAATATAACACCATAAAATTGCTTACTCAACTCTTATTGAACCTAGACATTAAGGTTAGATTCATTTCATATTGTTGATCTCTAATGTAATTAAATGTGCACTATTATATCTCCCTTGAAAATTTGGATAAGTATTGGAAAACATTACAAACTGCTTGGGAAGCCAACTTTGCATGGTTATATATTTTACTCTACTCACCTGCATAACCTAAAACATGGATCATAGAAAATTGAGAATAATTTGATCGCACCTATATGACCAAATCCCCCTAACTCATGCATACATGGAAATGATGATGTCATCAAATTATCTACTCGTATTTTATTTCCACTAGACCCAAAATGTCTAGATGAAAACTGTGAACTACCAGATGAAATCCACTCTTGCACATAAACATTCAAAGAATATAATACCTCTTATGGAACATTTTTCACATTCTAAAATCACAATACTCATACATAAACATCCCTAACCATTCGGAAACTAAATATTAACCAAGCCTACTTCAAGCATACTAGAAGAAACACACTTCACACTTTATCATTGACACTTAGATTATCAAGACACTTCATCCACTCACATAGACACCTATATGACATGACTGATAACTCTCCAACAAATATCTTGATTATTTAATTAATATTGAGACTTGATCACTCTCAATTTACTAATGTTTCTATTATATACAAGTGCTTTGATAAAGGGACATATTTATTCATATTTTATATGTTACATAGGAATATGGTTTCATCTGTCTATAAATGTACTCCTTCCTTGATATCTTTTCAATTTTCAATTTTAAAGTTTAAAGTTCCATATTTTTAAAAAATTTAACTATGAACAATGACTACTTCATGTGTTGTTGAAGGTTTATGTATTGAGTATCTTATACAATTGGAGTATCTTATCAAAGATAAAATGTGTTATATACACTCAAGTTTAATTATTTTCCCTTTAATATATAAGTTCCATTACTATAGTAAAGGAAGTTGGTTGGATATGGTGGGAAAATTTAAATACCTAAATATGGTCAAAATACTTGATAATGTTATTTATTTACACATCATAAACCACATGAATTATGCCCAAATACATAGCTATTTTTTCATTCCTCTATGACATTTATTTATATACAGGATAAAAACTTTGGTATTTGTTACTAATAGACAAAAATATCCAAGTTTATATATAAACCTTTGTTACATCAATCTTAGATTACCACAAACTAAAGGATAGTTATCCCTCATTATTCATGGTAGGTCCATATTATGTAGAAAAGTCTATTTCCATGGACCTATCTACCTAGATCAGCCTCATCCCATACTAATTAAAGACTAGTTTCTAAATTTTGAAATAACTATTTGTGTCTTCTCACACGTTTCATTAGGATAGCCAAATACTTTTTTCAAAAGGATTCACTATGTAAGAAAATAAAAAGTTCATTTCAAAGGCACTTGGTATCTATCTTGGCACTATCTATTGGAAACTTACACACTATTAAAAATTGAATAAATATTTCATATTCCTCCCAAATTTAAGATCATTCATAAGGAGTGGTTACAAGCCAAATCTAAAGCATCTCAAAAAAAATCAAGAGCTATCATTCTCAAGTATCAAATCCAAATTTATATAGACATACATATAATCAAGGATTATTCAAAATCACTCTATGTAGGATAGTTACATTTGGATTGATTCCATCTCTAAATTATCAAGATACATAGGTAATGGTCAATCATCAAGGGGGTGATTTGGGTCAAGTTAACTCGTTACATTCTCCCACTTTTTTTTATAGGTTTCTATATCTCATGGAGACCCCTAAGGTTTTCAAATAAAATAGGAGAAAACAATGATATCCATGTAGTGATGTCAAAATCATATCATTTCATACCTCTTAAAATAAATAACCACAAAAATAGGAATAATTATAATTTCATCACAATTAACATAAATAAATTTGTAGTCAACAAATGTGACTAACCTACATTATCTTTTAGGAAGCACAGTCTTATCCAGGAATATCATTATATTTTGTTCCTAATATTTCCCTATCACATTACTTCTTTTATCTATTTTTCACTATTAGACACTAGTCAAAGCAAACTTAGATAAATACATAGTCAACATACATGACCATATGTCACTTTTATTTAAGGAGTGCAGTCTTGTCTAGAAATAGTTTCAAACTCTAATCCTAATCATGCATAGTCATAGCTCTACCATTTGTTGGCTCTCATTATCAACCATAAAAAATACTCATCAGAAAGATCAGATCTAATTTATATACATACTATGTTATTTTTTTTTTTGCAAAAATTACATATTTCCATATTTATTAATTTATAGATTAGAAGTGTTAATAGTTGTACATCTTTATAATTATAATTTATTTCAAGTTTTAAACTATTTACAATGAATTTTAAATCAAAAATAGGTTAAAATAGTGACCGATAGAAACTTATAATGGATGTGGCTCATAACTAGGATTTAAATGTGTATGAATGGTGAGTGGGAGTTTTTTGGAGATATACAAGTCATGTAAGATAATTTTAAGTCAAGATTACCATTTCCAAGTGTCAAATACTAGATTTTAGTGTCTATAGAGATGAGTAATTTGTATTTTTCATCCATCAACTCAAAAGGGATAATATAGTGTGTTTGTTATCAATATTCAATCCTTCATATACAAATAATTAATATTTTGGGAGATATTACATGGTTTAGAGAGTTCATATTAGCTCAAAATATTAATTTGGTTCATATTATGGGCTCTATGTGTGTGTGTACATATATGTATATATATGTACACACACACACACACACACACACACACACACACACACACACACACATGTGTGTGTGTGTGTGTGTGTGTGTGTGTGTGTGTGTGTGTGTGTGTGTGTGTGTGTGTGTGTGTGTGTGTGTGTGTGTGTGTGTGTATTAGTTCAAAATATTAATTTGGTTCATATTATGGGATGTTTGTGTGTGTGTGTAAATATATGCATGCACACACACACACACACACACACACACACACACACACACACACACACACTTATTCAGGGGCATAGATAAAATAATTATAGGAATAACATTTATAGGTTTTCACATATTTTAGATCTAGGACAAAATTGGATAAATATGTGTAAAATACTATGTCATGTTGGAACCATTTGGATCATATTATAGGGGATAGATATTATTCATGCACACACTATTGTATTTTTTTCTATTTTCAAAAGCATGCCATTGATGTGACATTTATGGTTCCAAATGTAGCATATTGGATCTATATATCCATCTATAGTAGTTGGTTCACCTTAAATGAGCCTAATATAGTCTTCCGATTTCATCTTGAGATTCATGATCACTTAAATGAATAGTATGATTTAGGTTTATAATTGTTCAAATTCCTACAATTATTATCTCTTCATGAGGGTCTAGGAATTTATTATCCCAATCCATAGCCCTTGCCTTAGTAGATTTCTCCATTAGAGAATCATCGCCCCTAATCTCCAATGTTTTAGAAGTAAAAATAATTCTTTAATTATTTAGAAGGAAGTATCATCTCCAATGCATCACAAGAAAACATGGTTCAACCACTTACAAGGGTTCGCATGAAGTAAGTTAAACATATAGAGCCTTATATGAAATATAAAGTGTCTTTATACACTCAAATCCATTTTTAAATTTTAACAATCAATAAAAGGGGGGTATTTGTACACACTAAAATATGGTAAAACACTTAGAAAAATTAGTATTGACCTACCTTCACCTTACATGACTTGTGATTATAGATATGACTCGTACACACCATTATAATTTATCCACATGTTTTATAAGGGTTGGATCTTCCTAATTTTCTATCAATCACCTACAATAATTCTTTATCATATTCCTAACTTGTTGAAAATCATACTCATATTATCTATAGATAATCAAATCAATATTCATGTCATTTGGATGATTTCATCATAATCATACATCCATAAAAATTTTGAAGTGTCCAACCCTAATGAATCTATCCTTATAATAATAAATGGTCATACCATATATTTTGTGTGTTTATGGCATGAGAAATCGTCCAAAGAGCCCATATAGATACACAATAGTTCTAATCCTATTTCATTATCTAACATCATCTAAAAATATCAAGCACATCCTAAATGAGCCTATTCTAAACTTTCACATTCATGGGGACTAACCTAAAATTTCCAATTTAGAAATAAATCATAAGGATCAAGCCCTAAATAAGTATGGATAACCTAATAAACCAACTTTATAATTTTCAAGTGTTAAAATCTAGATTATAGATTTCATTCATAAAAGTAAAACTATTGGACACATTCACTTAAGGGGGATAATAATGTGCAGTCTGATTTCATTTTTTAGAGTATTAGATATATAGGAATAATTTTACCATTTATTTGGGAGTGATTGAGGTCAGATCAACTTATGTTTTCACCCATTTTTATATGTTAACCTATATTTGAAAATGGATCTATGGTTTTTAAGAGAAGGAGATAAGTTTCTATATTTGTACATACAATGAACACTTGATATAACACAAGAAGATAGTTTTTAAGTAGGTAGTAAATCATATATTCATAAAATAAATACAAAAAAATAGACACTTCATTAGATGATAACATCTATAGCTTGATAGACTCATATAAACATTTTTGCAACCCATTCGAGTGACTTCTAATCCATTTTTTAGTCTTTTTAACTACCTACATTTAGTCTCAGAACTATACTAAACAATAACATGCTATGTATCTAAATCCCTTATATTTTTTATATTTATTTAAGTACAATTATGTAATTAAACTCCATTTTTACACTCAGATTAATGTTTTATTGTAATGCATCA
>JARHVA010002163.1:80000-230000 GCA_037957365.1 Torreya grandis
CAATTCATCTTTGGATGATAACTTGAAGAAATATCCCCTCCCTAAAAAATGATATCAGTCCTAGAATATATGGCACCATGAATATTTATAAGGAAGGTGTCCCAGTTAGAACTATCATTAATAACCACCGACTCTCCTAATTATGTCTTAGCCTCTTTTTTTGGCCAACAAATTAAAATCATTCATAGGCAAAAATTCTTCCTTTATCAAATAATCCATGAGTTTTGTTGATTTTATCGAGGACAAGGTCACTAGTAAAGAAATTTTAGCTAGTTTTGATATTGTGTTACTTTTCACAAAAGTACATCTTAACAACATAATTAAAGGAACAAGTAGTTATATTGATGAGTCTACTTCATTTGTCGCATTGTATGTGAAATCCATCTTCTTTTATTTCTTATTGTTCATTTAAGAACAAATGAAATTCATTGTAAAGGATTCCCCCCTTTCCCCCCATTTTAGTGAATCTATTTATTAATCATTTCAAAGAATTAGCTTTGAAATCTTTCCCTTTGAAACCTATTTAGTGTAAAATATATGTAAATGACACAGATGTGAATTGGATTCATGTTTTATAAACATAAAGAAGAGTTCAATACTAGCTTAAACTAGGTTTTTGATACCATTAATTTCATAAAAGAATTAGAATATTGATGGTAGAATAATTGGATTGTAAAGCTGTGTTGGATAGTTATCTAATATTCATATGTTATATACTCATTTTGTCATGTATAAGTCCATTTTGTCCTATATTCATGAGTTTTATAGGTTAGAATATGAATAGACTCTACCTTTGGCACCAAGTACGAGAGGAATATGAACATTCATAGACTAAAAACATCTATATATACTTTTTTTTGTAAGAAGAAAAGAGTTCCACTTTTGAAGAGGTCAAAAGAGATTCATCTGGTTATGGTTACCTATGTGATTTATTGTTATGTTCCTTTCATGCATTTTCATGTATAATATTTGGTACTTTATGTCTAGTTTGACTTGAATTATTTCTTTCTATTTATGAAACATTGGTTTTTCTTAATTCCTAAATAACATATGATAATTAATGTCTACCATGTTCCTATTATAAAACTCCTGTATGAATACAATACACTATTATGTGCACTTAAAGTATATCCTAGCTATCCTCATCCTTAGTATGTTATAATGATTTTGTTATAGATTTATAATTGATGTCATGGTTATTTCATGGAGGTGTCCTGGTGAGTGGATTAAGTGCTTTGATATCGTGAGTGATAATGACAAAGTGTGCAATATGCTTGTCCTAGTGTGCTTGAAGTTGGCTTAGTTGATCTTCATTTTTGGAATGGTTATGATGCTCAGGGATGAGTATGAATCATTGATAATGTTAAATGGGTCCTATAAGAGTTTTTTAATTCTTTGGAGAGATTTTATTCATAAGTATAATTCACCTGGATCATCATTGTTCTCATCTAGACATTTTGGGTCCAATGATGAAAAATCTAAGTAGGTAGTTTGATGACATCATGATTTCCATGTGTGGGTGAGTCAATGGGAGTTGGTAATATGGTTATGATAACATTAGTCCCTAGTTCCTATGTGATAAATATTAGGTTAGTCACTTAAGAGAGACAAAATTTATGGAAGTGTAAAGTTGGGCTCCTAGGCAATTTGACATTATTTTCCCATACTTAGCCCAATTTGCATGAGGCAAGAAAGAACTAAGTAAGTAGATTGGTGATGGAATATCTTTCACATGTCAACATTTCAGAAAAATATTATCATATGGGTTTGTTTAGTTTTATGCCTAGTTGATTTTCATTATTTTTAGTTCAAGCACCAAAGAGTGGCAAATGATATGCATGTTCAAAATTGGCCTTCTAGAATTTTTTTGGACATAGTTGGCTCAGTGGTTGCAAAATTTGAGTGAGAATTTTAATTTCATTATATATCACACATGTGAGGTTTCTAAGATAAATTTATCACATGGTTGGATTATCCTATGTAAAGAGATCATATGGTCTAAATTTTAGAACCTGTGCTTAAGCAAACAAAAATATATAGAGGTGCAAAGTAAGTCTTCCAAGTAGATAAGCAAAGGTTCTCATAGTCATTTTTGCACAAGTTAAATTTTAAGAAACCGACAAAGAGATAGAGTGAATTTTATCTAACATATTAGGAGTTATTAATATGAGGATAGGTGCATGATGTTTAATGCTAAGCAAAGGTAAAGGATAAGGATTGAACATTTCATGTGTATTCATACAAATTGATCTAACAGTGTGAGTGGAGTCAAAGTGGTCAAAGTGATAGTCATTTAATAGCATAAAAGATTGAACAAGATTAATGGTGTATGATTGATCTAAACTATGAGCACATGAGATGCAAGCATATTGTATTAATTTTAACTGTGACTATTTGAATTCAAATATTTAAATTTAATAAAGGAAATACCAGTGTCTGGGTTTAGGGCCATATTTTTTGATCCAAGATGAATTTGACCGTGAAGTAAAAATAAAAGTTATATAGGACTCTAAGTCACATCTATAAATATTAATTTAAATATATAAAAGTGTGTGTATTCAAATATATTGTGTTTCAAATTTAACTATGTGTTCATGCCTATTCTATAAGTGACCCGAGAAGGATGCACAAACTTGTTTTGATATTGTTTCAATATTTCATAATGAATTAGCTATTGGAGATTATTTTATAATTGGTAAGGATCCTTTATGTGTATTATTAAGGTTTGAAAAATTATATACATTATGAGAAAAAATTTACAGGTTGACTGTGTATTCATTCATGATGACTGTGTGCACATAATATTGTTTATGTGATTTGTGCTTAAGCAGAAGGGTAATGTGATGGATATATAAAATTAATTAGGACTTGTAGATCATGTGGCATGGGCTCATGGGTTGTAAAAGTGTTCCTATGTTCTTAGTTTTCTCATAAAAGTGTCAAATAATTGAATAGGTCTCTATAGGATCTAGAAGTGACTTAGGCCTATTTTAAAGTGGATTGTGCTTAAGTGTGACCTATGTAATATGACTTAAGGGTGAAGGCATGTATTTTGGCTGACCATGTTATTGATAATTCATTATATATCTATATATAATTGAATCAAAGATGATGATTTATAGACTTTGAGGGAAGACTTGTGAGATAAGTGTAAGGTGTATGTGAGAGTTATGGAATGAAGGAGAGGTAAAGTGCCCATTAGATGAGTTAATGAGTAGAGTAGATTGAGGATTGTGTGTATAAACTATAGGTCATATTTATAATTTCTAAATAGTTATCTTGTAGTTGAAGGATATGTGAAGAGGTTTGAGTGTTCATATAAGGACAATTTGAGTGAAGAAGGAGAGAGATTATGGAATGTCTATGTGATAGGCATATATGAGATAGAGAGAGTTTATGTAGGTGTTAAAAAATAGAGATTCATCATTAGGTGTTTAAGACATTAGTTATAATGTGTAAATGTTCAAAGGATGGTCTAAATGACTAAATCTTCCTTAGGATTAGTTTCTTCTTGTGAAATAGGTGTTTCACTAAAGTCATTTGATTAAGAGGATATGATCAAGGCTTTCTAGTCTACAGGAGTTGATCAGTCTCTTGTTTGTAATTTATTATAATATAGTAGTCTATGTGTTGTAAACTTGAGAGCGGGTTTCATTCTCCATGAGGGTTTCCCATAGGAACTTTATGTTATGTGTTTGATATTTTGTATGAATTGAAAGAATGAGCTTTCTTGTTAATGTTGCTTGATAAAGTTGATATATATTAATTGTTTAATAGTTTGAAAGGATTGAAATTGAAATTGTAATATATGAACACACTGATTCACCCCCCTTCAATGATTATACCTCTAATAATTAGTATCATATTAGGTCCTTGGGTAAAGGCTTGACATATTGAAGGTGATCTAAGGTACAATGACTTGTCAAAATGTGCAAGGTGGTTTAGATACTAATCAAATAATTTTTTTTAATGGATCCAATTATGTATTTTGGAGTGTTAGAATGAGGACATACACTATGTCCCTAGGGTTTGATGTATTTCAATATGTTTTGGATAGTATGTTACTCTTTTTATTCCTCCATATAGTGTTACAAACAAGAATCTATTTGAGAATAATTTTAAGGTAATGAATGCCATAACTTGTGGTCTTATAGAGTTTGATTTTACCAAAGTAATTTATTACACATCTTTCAAGGAAATATGGGATAAATTTAAGAGTATTTTTGAAGGAGATTCAAATGTTATGTTGGAAAAGTTGGAAATTCACCGAAGACAATTTGAGTGTCTTAAGATGAAAGAAGAAGATTCTATTGCATCCTTTCTATAAAGAGTTGATGAGATTTTGAACACTATCAAAGGTCTTGGAGAGAATCTTGAAGAAGATACTATAGTATAAAAGGTATTAAGATATATCTCTTTAAAATTTGATTCAAAAGTCTCTGATGTAGAATAAAGTCATGATATTACTCGGTTGAAAATGGATCAATTGCATGGCATCCTTACTTCCTTTGAGATGAGAGAAAATAATGATATACCACCAAAGAAGGAAATAAATTTCAAGACTAAATGAAGCCAAAGAAGAAATTTTAAGGTAATAAACCCACATAAGATGAAATTTATGATATATATAAGGATGAATTAATTACTTTGATTTAAAGGAAATTGGGAATAGGTCCAGGCAAGTATAAAGGTAAACTACCCCTCAAATTCTTCAATTATGGTAAGATAGGACATTTTGCTAATAAGTGCCCTCATAATTATAAGAAGGATGATGATAAATAACATCATCAAGGTCATAATGATGGAAATATATCATTTAATCTAGATAAAAGTAAAAAAAGGATTTAGAAGGTTTGACAATAAGAAGATGTACTTCAAGGACAAGAAGAGTCTCTACAATAAAGAAGATTGCAGCTCATAAGGTGAGAGTGGAGATAGTGACTCAGAGTATGATCATGAAGATGATGGTATTGTTAAAGATGAAGCCCTATTAATGGCTAAAAAGGTGGTTTTTCACATCAAAAGGAGTCTACTTTGAGTGATTAAAATGATGATGAAGATGAGGTGGACTATGAGACTATTTTGACAAATGCTCTTGAAGAATTGAATAATGAGAAGAAGATGAAGTCTCAACTCAAAGACTATGAGGAAAATATAAGTTTATTTGTTATAATAATGAATGAAGATGCTAAGGAGAATGAAGATATGGTTAAGCATCTCAATTATCAATTAGAAATCTTATCTACAAGCCTGAAAGATAAAGAAGATGAATGTTCAAGGTATGATTCTGAGATTATGTATTTGAAACATGAGTTAGAGAATTCTATAAGTAAATTGAAATCATTTGTCAAGTTTGATAAAATTTCTAATGATCTAGATGATCTCCTAAAGAGTCAAAAGTTAGCTATTAATAGATCTGGATTGGGTTTTAATGAAGATCTCAAATTTGATTCTCAATTTGACATGAATGTCAATGAGAGAAAGGTGGATCAAATTTTGAATACAAAACATCAGATAAGGAATGAAGGTGCTATTATAATGAATGAAAATTAGATAAAATAGCCAAATGCCATGAGGTATGCAAGTTTTAATGGCTACTATTACACATGTAATTAATTTGTTCATAGGGCTAGAGAATGTAAGAGACCTATTAGAAATGAATTTACTTGGAACTCTGATGGGGGTAATTAGTCAAAATGAGTAATCAAGGTTGAGTAATTTAGCTATCATGATGAGGTACACTTGAAAAAAATTGTTTGAACAAGGTAAGACAAGCTAATTTTTCATCAAGGAGTATGGTCTACTAAAAATGTGAACATAGAGGTCACATTGCTATATTATGCAAGCAAAGGTCTACAAATATTAATAAGTTGAATCAAGATCTAAGAGTGAAAGGAAAAAGTCAAGTTAAATTATGGAAACTAAAGGTGGTAAGTGTGAGTCATGATGAGATTATAGTTCCAAGTAATCTATTTATTATGGTGGAAAATGCTTCAAAAGATGAGGAGTGCCAAGAGTTCTCATTGATTACTCATGTTGTCAAGGACTATACCAAGGTATTGGTTAAGGCTAGTCATAAGGTGTGTATGGATCCAAGTGAACATCCTACTATTTTTGAGAAAGCCCTATGTAAAGCACATCAATTGATATTACTTAGTGATGAGGTTCCAACCTATAAGGTTGTTTATTCAAAAGAAAAGGTATGTCCAGATTCCATAGTTGCTTCATGTTTTGTCAATCCTATCTTAAAAGAGAAGGATAATGATATAAAAAAGGATCTAGTTGTCATAGTTCAAACTAAAGATAAGAAGAATAATATCAAGAAGTCTTATATCTATAAGAGGATTCCAATGGTTATTAAGGAGATGTGTGCCACTCCTAACTTCACTTTGTTTTATATCATTGTGGTGTAAAGTATGTCGATCTCTATGTTTATTAAGAGAATCCTTTCAATGGAGAAGTAAGTGTTGATATGGTGTTATTATATGGTCCTATAAGGTTAGAAATAATTATTTTCAATTGAAGTAAGTGTGTTTAGGTGTAATATATGTTGTGGTGATGTCATAATTGTTTATGGTCAGTTTACAAGATAAAAATGGGTGTTTCCAAGTAGCCTAATAAGATTGATGCAATGTCAAAAAAAAGTTTCATGCTCATAAAGGTTTGATCACTTCTTTGAGATGTCTTTTAGGTGATTTCAAGCTTTGAAGATCTTTTGTGGGCAACTGGAGATTTTTGTTTGCTTTTGGGTTTCCGAATTTGTGCTTAAGAGTAGGTACTAAAATGGGTGCTAGAATGTATGTGTTACCAAATATGTGGATATTCAAATCTTGGTCCAAAAGTGTGGTATGGGTGTCTCCAAGTGTACAAGAAATTTTAAAGGTGTGCATTGATTAGAAGGAGGTTTGTTGACTTTGTTTATTTTGAGATTCTAGGGTTTTAGGCTATGCTATAAAAGTAGTTTGCCTTATGATTTGAGGTTTGATTATTCTTAATGGTTTGAATGGGATAAATGGGTTTCCAAAACAAGATTCAAAAATATTATAGGGTTTTTGGTTCTCAAGTTATTCATTTTTTTGTCGATATGGATGGCTAATTAGTTAATAGGTTTGTGAAGGAAGCATGTTTTAGAGGATGATATTAGTGATTAAAATTGGTGTGCTTGAGGTGTCATATGATATTTATATAGATATTAAGTTTTAGGTCCTAAATATGTATCTACTAAAAATTATGGGCTCTACAAGTTCTTGGTAGGGATATGAGAAGGATAGACAGGCCCAGTGGGAAGACGAGTGCTTTTTTAATCTAAAAAGTAGTTTATGTATGTTTCAAGGAGAGTTATTAGGTTAGTTGATATCATGTTTTATATTTTTTATGTGGCATAAAGTTTTGTTGGTGGTCCTTGAAAGAGAAGGCTAGTAAGCCTACTTGGTGGTTCTTCATGGTCTATAGAGATCTAAAGATGATAATAAAGATGATAAAGTCATGAAATTTATTATAAATATTAGGGGGAGTCCCCCTAAAATGTTTTTTGGTGAGTTGAATTATTTTTTATTTCTTTTGTGTGTTTTATCTTCATTGGTTACAGTGCTTAGTTGAAGAAGACTGTTGGCATGGAACAACATGAAGTTATCAAGGAAAGAAGAGGTTGGTTCAAGTTAAGGGGGAGTTTTTATCATATTTATAATATGGTCCTTTCATATTGATGGTATTTTCATGTCCTAAAGATTAGTTGGTGCCCACTTTATCATTGTGTCAAAGGGGGAGAAAGTTCCTATTGTGAGAGTGCTTGAAGACAAAGAAGGTGAGATAAATGATGTTTGTTGACATCAATGACAAAGGGGAAGATTGATGGAGAGTTTTAATTGATGTCATGATGATGTCATGTAAGTGTTATATTGATTGTATGAAGTGATTTTATATCCTAAGTGATAATGACATAGTGTGCAATATGTTTGTCCTAGTGTGCTTGAAGCTAGCTTGGTTGATATTTAGCTTTGGCATGGTTAGAGATGCTCATAGATGAGTATGAAGTATTGATAATGTTAAAGGGGTATTATAAGAGCTCTTATATGATTTGGATAGCTTGTGTACATAATTTTAATTCACTTGGATCATCATTGTTCTCATCTAGACATTTTAGGTCCAATGGTAGCAAATTTGAGTAGGCAGTTTGATGACATCATAATTGCCACATGTGGATGAGTCAAGGGGAGTTGGTAATATGGATATGATAAAATTATTACCTATTTATTATGTGATAAATATCAGGTTATGTGCCTAATCAAGATAAAATTTATGCAAGTGCAGTGTTGGGCTCCTAAGCAATTTGACATTATTTTCCTATACTTAGCCAAATTTATATGAGGCAAGAAAGTGCCAAGTAAGAAGATTAGTGATGGGACATATCAAAAGTGTGTGAATTTAATAAAAAGATGATCATATGGTTTTTTTAATTTTTATTCTTATTTTATTTATTGTATTTTTTAGGTCAAGCACTAAAGCGTGACAAAATATATGCATGTTCAAAGTTGGCCTTCTAGACAAATGTTTGACATTATTGGCTCTATGGCTAAAAAATCTAGGTGAGAATTTTAATGTAATTATATATAACATGTGTGAGGGTTAAAATATTATTATATCACATGGTTATATTCTCCTATGTGAGGATATCATATGGTCTAAATTTTAGAACATTTGCTTAAGTGAAGCAAAAGATATGGAGGTGAAAAGTTGGTCTTCCATGCAGATAAGCAAAGGTTCCCATAGTCATTTTTGCACAAGTTAAAGTTTGAGAAACACAAAAATACATAAATGGAGTTAATTTTTTATAATATTTTAGGAATCATCAATGTGAGGATAGGTGCTTGATGTTTAACATTGAGCAAAGCTAAAGGATAAGGATCGAATGGTTCACGTGTATTTATATAGATTGATCTAACAATGCGAGTAGAGTTAAAATGGTTAAATTGATAGTTATTTCATGATGTTAAAGATTAATATATATATATATATATATATATATATATATTTCATGATTTATATAAGATTTAAGGACATTAGATGTGATCATATTGTCTAAAGTTTAATTTTGACCATTTGAATTTAATAAAGGAAAGACATGTGTCTAGTTTTAGATCCATATCATTCGATCTAGGATGAATTTGACCATGAAGTCAAATTAAAAGTTATATAAAAATATAAATCACATATTTAAATTTTAATTGGAATATTTTAAATTATGTACATTTAAATATATTGTGGTTCAAAGTTGGCTATGTGTTTTTGTGTATTCTGCAAGTAACCCAAGAAGGATGTTTGAGCTTGTTTTGATATTGTTTCAATATCTCATGATTAATTAGTTATAATAGAGTGTTTTATAATATATAAGGATTATATATGTGAATTATTAATGTTTTAACAATCATATGTAGTATAAATAAAGGTTTACAAGTTGATTATGTATTCGTTCATGATGAATATGTGTACATGAAACTGTTTAAATGATTTGTACTTAAGTAGAAGAGTACTATGATGGATATGGACACTTAAGGAGGACCTATAAATCATGTGGAATTGGTTATTGAGTTGTAAAAGTGTTCTTATATTCTGAGTTTGTTTGAAAAAGTGTCAAAGAACTGAATAGGTCTCCATAAGATCTAAAAGTGATTTAGGTATATTTGAAAGTAGATTGTGCTTAAGTGTTACCTATGTAAGATGCCTTCAGGGTGAAGGCATATGTTGTGACCAAATAATTTATTTATAATTCATGATATATCTATATATATTTATATCAAAGATAATGATTTATAGACTTTGGGGGAAGACATGTGAGATAAGTGCAAAGTGTATGTGAGAGTTGTTAAGTGAAGGAGAGGAAGAGTTCCCAGTTGATGAGTTAATGATTAGATAAGATTCAAGAATATGTGTATCAATTTTAGTTCATATTTATGATGTCCAAGTAGTACTCTTGTATTTTTAGGATATGTGAAGAGGTCCAAGTGTGCATATGAGGATAGTTTGAGTGAAGAAGGAGACGGATAGTGGCATGCCTATATGAGAGGCATGTATGAGATAGAGAGAAATTTTGTGAAGGGGTTAGAAAATATAGATCCATCACTAGGTGTTGAATACATTATTTATAAGGTATAGGTATTCAAATGAGGGTCTAAATGACTTAATCTTCATTAGGGGAAGTTTCTCCTTGTGAAATAGGTGTTTCACTAAAGGCAATTGGTTAAGAGGATATGATCAAGGATTATTGATCTAAAGGAGTTTATTAGTATCTTTTTTATAATTTATTATAGGATATTAGTCCATGTGTTGCATATTTGAGAGTGGTTTTTATTCCCCATAAGTTTTTCCCATAGGAACTTTGTGTTATGTGTTTGATATTGTGTATGCCTTGAATGAATGAGCTCTCTTGTTAATGTTGCTTGATCAAGTTGATATATGTTAATTGTTTAATGGTTTGAAAGTAATGAAATTGAAATTGTAATATTTGGGATCATTGATTCACCCCACCCTCAATCAGTATACCTCTAATAGGTTTAGGAAACTATGCTAACAATGGTGCAGTGAGTATGGAACACTCCTTTTAGAGGAAACTATGTTAAGATGGTTACTAGGATAGAGAGATATTGAGACATGGTTAGACCAAAGTATATGTAATTTTGTAGAAGAAAAATCTAAAAGGGTTGGGCTTACTATATAATAAATCATTTGATATCATATTCATGGAGAGATTTATGAAATTTTTTGGTTTGAGTTTCTTGAATTACTAGTTAATTGGTTAGAATGGTTAGAATATTATTATTTTAACCCAATAATGGAATAAACTATAATTTGGACTAAAGAAAAGATAAACCAGTTATAGAAATTAGGAATTGAATGGACTATATAAATAGATCATTGGGTTCATACTAAAATAGATGGATATATAACTAAGTTTACATTACAAGGATACATAGATTTTGAAGCTACAAAGGACTTGTTTATTAGAAGAATTAAAGGGTAATTTTTGTAGAGACTATCTTTGTGAAGATGTTGGTTGTGGACAAGGCCATAGTGCCCATTCTAACCAATATGGAGTAGTCATTCTGATCATATGGGGGTATATGTGACATGATAGTGAATGATGATTAGATGAGCAGATAAGGATTGAACTTCAATCTAGAATGGAGACACGAGGGAAGAAGAGTTACAATAAAAGTATAGATTTAGAACATGAGATGTGATAATAGAATAGCTGGAGTAGATAAAATATTACTTAGGTAGCTACAAGTAGAGTTAAGAGTAGCAGCAACATAGATTATAAATGCGTAGCAAGACATGATGAGTGATACAAAAGAGATTAAGAATGAAGGATGAAGAAATATGAGATGAAAGAAGAAGATGAATGCCAATAGAAAGAAAAAAGTGATGAAGAATGAGAGGAAGAAAATATGTTCAAAGAAGAAGGTGAGAAGAGTGTAGAAGTAGAATAGTTAGATGATAGATGTAGTGTGCATTTAAAAAAATGGTTATTATTAGAAGGATATGAAGTATTAATCAAATAATAATAATAAATTTGTAAATTAATCTCAAGTTAAATCTTATAAAAAAAAGATAGTGAATGATGATTAGATGTGTATATAAGGCTTGAACTTGAATCTAGAATGGAGACACAAGGGAAGAAGAGTTAGAAGAAAAGTATGGATTCAAAACCTGAGATGTGATAATATAATAGATTGAGTAAACTATAAAATACCTAGGTAGTTATGAGTAGAGTTAAGAGTAGAAGTAAAATAGATGATGAACAAGTAGGAAGACATGATGAATGAGACAAAAGAGATGAAGAATGAAGGATGAATAAAGATGAGATGAAAGAAGAAGATGGATTCTAACAAATAGAAAGAAGTGATGATGAATGAGAGGAAAAAGAGATGTTTGAAGAAGGCAAGAATAGTATAGAAGTAGAATAGTTAAATTATAAATTTAGTGTGTAGCTAAAAGAATGGTTATTATTAGAAGGACATGAAGTATTAATAAAACAAGCAAAACAAAGTTGTAGACTAATCATAGGTTCAATCTCAGAAGAAGAATAAGTAACAGGGACTAATCATTCACCAGAAGAGCACATGTCCCCATAGCCCAATTTATTCTATTCGAGTAGAAGTTTCTGACCAGGTAGATAGGAAGACAGTAGATGGGAAGGTTTATTTTTAAAAGAAGTGCATTATTTGGGTACTAAAATTGGAATAACATCAATTCAAAAGTATTTTAAGTCTATAGGGTTTGTTAAAACCAAGTAGATAAAAGAATGAAACATATAAAAATAGAGTGCACAAGTTGACTCTCCTAGTGTGTCCATAAATCTTTGTAGTACCCAAGCAGTATCACATAGAATGCAACCTCTTATAATAGTTGCACAACATATTCCATTGACACTAGTTTACATAATGGGTGTTGTAGGAGCATTTATAAATATGGAAACATATTATGGATCTATAAACCTTGAACATTACTTACTAACCTGTGAGATGAGATGATAAGATAAGGGTATTACTGATGAGGCTATCAAAAAGTACGAGTTCACAAAGGCACTAAATGGAAGATCACTTGAGTTTAGGTACCACATAGAAATTACAAGTCAAGTATATAATAAGTTAAGGAATGTATTATAGTAGAATTTAATATAAATAAATGTATAAGCCAGACTATTTAAGACCTAAAAGAGATAAGACAAAATTTGGGAGAATTGTTTTGTGATTTCATAGGTTATTCAACATTATGAATACTATGGAATTTACCTTAGTAGATAAACATAAAGTAGTGTGGTTTATCTAAGAATTGCATTCTATAATTAGATTTTCTATAGTTCATAATCAATTTGCTATTAAGGTAGATGTTAGAGTTGTTGTCCTACGAGTGGAGAAAATTGAAGACTGTGGGGAAGCTCCCATCATAGGTTCTAAGATTGAAAATACATTGCAAGATTTTATGAAGAGGATGGAACAATATCATGAGGTAGATAAAACTAAGATAAATCTATGTTTCATGGAGTGTGGCAAAGAAGTAAATCGTAAGAATGATTGTCCTAAGATCAGGATAGAGTTATATGAAATATGTAGAGTAGTAGGAAATGTAATAATGTAGTGTCATCTCCTACAATAGTATGTCAAAAGACCACAAATTCTATATTGTAATTTGTGTAAGTCACACAATCACAATGAAAATAATTTTAGGGCTTTACAAGAGCTCAAATAAGAAATCATTGAGAATGTATTTTCCATCCCTATGCAAAAAGTGTCCTTGGTAAAGTAGATGATTCCAAGCGTAGAGGTCGATAAAGGTTGTGCTACCCAATTAGGCCCATAATGGATTCATAGTTCACCTCAGTACCAACCTTAAGGTCTGGTTAGTTGGACCTCTCCTTCATTGAGTTAGAAACCAGCATCACCATAATACTAGTATGGATCACCCTAAAATATAGAAATGATGTAGTAACAACAAACTGTTGGACCCCACCAATTGTGTAACAAAAATTTGGAATTGGATACAATACCTATAAACATCAGTAACAGAATACAACACATCAACAATGAGGGTATAGAGGAGGTTATTAGTTAAACAAAGGAGGATCTAGTGGTAGATACAGAGGAGGTTACCAAGGTGGTAGAGGAAATAATTATCAACATCATCCATTTCAATGTTAGTTATGTGGAGAGTATAATCATGTGCAATGAAATTTAAATTTGAATCCATAAACATAATATTACTACACATACTATATAATATATGACCATCATGAGCTAGAAGAATATCTTGTCTTAGTGAACAAAAGAAAGGAAAAGGTCATCAAGAATGTTAACATGGTTAATGCACAGCCTAAGGAGGATGCATTCTTGAATGCCATTACAAGACACCAATATGTAGAGAGAGGATTGCCTCCTCTTGAAACACTTCTAGATCAGGGAATGTGGAATGTAAAATATAATAAATACCTGAACCCAACTATAGAAAAGGGGCTCATGTATAAAGTTGTGCATATGTTGAAAAATATTCAACATCAAGACACTACTAAAGGAGATGCTAAAATAATAGATGCCTAAATGTATGGCCAAATCATGCACATTATGAGTCAATATGGATTTATTAATACACTGATATATTCAGTAAAGCTCTTAATCACACTATGTAATGAAGACATCTCTTAAAACATCATTAATTTGTTACATAATCTAATGGAGTGTGCACAGTGGGTGCAACAGAAGACAAACAATCTTGTTTAGTATGCCAAAACAAATAATTCATGGGATGTAAAAGTGTGAATTGACATTTACATTGTAAGATATGAAATTCCAAATGTTGTCTCTAATTTTGGTAGCATAGTCAATATGATTCCCAATTGTACATAAGAGGCTATTGGATATTTAGTTCTAAGTTAAAAATCAATAACTCTAAGCTTAGTATAATATGGAAGATTTGATCCCATTGTAAGAGTCATAGAACTAAGCTTACGATGTGACTTTGAATTCATTAATATGAAGAAAATAGCAATGCATTACCCTATGTTGATTGGTAAGAAATGTGCATATGATTATCAAATGACTATTAATATTGTAAAAAATAAACTAGAAGTGCATCAAATAGATAATATTGTCATCATTCCTTTGAATAAGTCACAAAAACCCTATATTATTTCAACTAAACTAGACTCCCCATATGTCTCACAAGAAAAAAACTAGATGAAGTTAGACTTCGAAGAGAACCCAAAATTTCTACTACAGCTGAGTGAAAATTATTGTATGAGCATGCTAACCCTTAGGTAACATATTTAATAAATTAATGGCTGAATATATCTAAATAATGGAATCCTAAGCCAATAGTTACTCAGCTATTGACAACCTAATTTGTCATAAAGGATTGTGTGTCCATGTCTATTAAATCCCCTACTCACTCAAAAGTTAATTTTCTTTATCAAATAGATGATCATATGTAGGATTATATATAACTGACCAGAGAAGGTAGTTTTACTTTGGAAATAGCTTCATCTATTATTGGATACCTAGACACCCATATGCTCAACTAGGCTCATGGTGATAATGAACTCCAACCTATGACAAAGGTCTTCACCCATGAGAAATAACTTCCTTCATATTATGTGACCAAGGATATTAATCAATTTATTTTGGACCTATAATTTCATGTACCTACCATTAGCTAGTAGGTCAATTCTTTGAATTAGGATTTGAAGGGAGTTGTAGTGATATGGTAGGTAATTATCAAAATGATCAACTCGATTGGGATGATTTGTGTGAACTTATGATTAGTTAATTTTAACTACCACATGACATCAAAAGTAATTATCCTTTTTTTAGTAAGGTGAGTGACCTAGAATCCATATTCATAAATGTGTTAAAGTCTAGATTGAAGAAAATGTGGTACCAAAGTAGCAGGTTCACATCTTTCATTACAAACTTACCCCTTTACCATCAACATGGTAAATCCATCAAAAACATAGGAGAGAGATAAAGCATTGGGAACAGGTATATATAAACTTCATATATATATTTGTTTTTTAAGATGATAACCCTCTAGTTCATAGGGCATTAATACAAATCAAATTATTTCTTATGCCATGGGTACACAGATGACTTAAGCACCATGACAGAATCCACTACATAGAAGAATACAACCTGTGATCTAAATACAAAATTACAAAGATATAAAGCTACCAAATTGGAAGAAAAATTTCTCATGTAGCCATGCCACCAAATATAGGATGAAGAGGAAGACATTAAAGATTCAAATACTTATGGTGATATTAATATGATTGATTTGTTTTAAATTAAATGACTAGTATAACCAGTAAAGGACCCCATCGTAAAACCTAATGAAGAAGTCAAGTTTCACAACACATAAATTACAGAATAGGAAGGGAAATGAATGCTAAAATAATTTTTTTCTAAGTAAAAGTTTAAGATTTACTAGTATCTTATTAAAATGCATGTGGTAAACATTAGAAGTGAGAAGATTCCTAAATTGGCATATATGTGTGATTACTAGATTGAATCCAAAGTTTTAGAAGTCATGTAACTTCTGCAAGATTACCAAGATGTATTTTCCACTAAATTTTTATAAGCTAGAGGATTTGATCCATCCCTAGAAAAATACATATTGAACTCAAGGAGTGCACATGACCTATAAAGAAATGGCCCTATAAGTTGAATCCAAACATGAAGTTGAAAGTGAAGGTTGAAATCAATCTAATATAAGATGAAAGTATAATCTATCTCATGGAAAAGGAAGATTGGGTTAGTCCCATGGTATTGTAGCCTAATAAAATAGGGGAGATCAAAGTATGTGGTGATTATCGAATCTTGAATAACGCATGTGTGAATGATCCATTTCTAATTCCATTCATAGATGAAGTTTTATAATCTATCACAGGTCATGAAGTCTACTCTTTCATAGATGGTTTTAGTGGCTATCATCAAATACCCATCACAAAATAACATAGAGATAAAATGGGATTTTCCACATAATGGGGATATTTTGTGTGCAAGGTAATGCCTTTTGGTCTTAAAAATGCACCTACAATTTTTTCTTGAGTAGTGGTCACTACATTCAAATATTTCATTATGCCTAAACGAGCTTAAAATAAAATTCCTTTTCATCTTATTTATGGAGATCAATTTGTTTTTCCTTTGAATTTACAATTTCCAACCTATGAATTCATGCAACAACTAGAGGAAGATATTGAAATCAACCACTATGAAAGTAGAATGAACTAGATTGTTGAGCCTGATGAAACTAGAAGACAAGCTCATGAGAGACACCTCAAGTTAAAGGAAAGACTCAATAATATATTTGATAGAAAGGTCACTCTAATAACATTTCAAGTAGGTGATCTAGTTTTACTTTGGGATAATACACATGAGGAGAAAGGCAAGCATGGAAAATTTGATGCTTTGTGGATGGGCCCTTATTCCATTGACTACAAGATTGGGAAACACACTTTATTCTTAAGAAACATGGATGGTGAAATACTAGAGCTACCAGTTAATGGAAGACATCTAAAACACTTCTTAGACTAAGTCCATCACTAAGTAAAATAATGTATAGTGTACAGTTCTAATTTTTTGGTTCCCCTCTATATCGGGCCTTATTTGTATAGTTCCTTTTAGTGTTTTTTGTTGTCTTAGTTTTTAGATCCTCTTGATATATTTTTTTCTATCTTCCCTTGTTTAAATGAATCCTCATGGGTTTTTATTATGAAAATTTTGAAAATTTGACTTTGTGGCCTAAGGGATTGACACTTGGTCTTATTTTCTAGAGTTATTTGTATACTCGCATGGGGTGTCCATCCCTAAGTGAGATCCAATGATGTGCCCAAACTTGTAATAAACAAATTTTATGCTCTTCTAAAGATATAATGAGTGTCTAAAATATTTAAATTGTTCCTCCAATCTACAAGTGTTGTCCTGAGTAAAATCTTGCCCTTACATTTGTGTAAACCCTATGAAATATCACTTTCTATTAATACTTAATGTCTTCATGTTTTGGTGACATTTTAAGGTGTATGATAAATATTAAGCCCAAGTGGAAGGTATTGAGTGAAAAATAATAGGGAAGTGAATTTTTTTATATTTCAATTTTGAATATATAATTCAAGCTCTAAATCCTAAGGCATGTGCAACATTAGAAATTTTATGCCATAAATTAACTTTTCATAAATATAAGTTGTAATGTGTATGTTGATCTCCCAAACCCATGGGAATATATGGTATAGATCCAATGCCAAAAATCAATTTCACATGTTGTATATTGTAAATTACACTTTAATCTCCCAAGTTCATAAAACTATTAGCTGGGATTGTAACATGCTAAAAATAGTCATTAAATTTTCAAGTGCAAAGTATGAATCAGCCTCCCAAACCCATATTTCAAATTTGGTAGCTATGACATGGAGATAAAAAGCCAAATGATGAGTTTCAAAATTCCATCCAAGGATAAGGATGTCACATATGGAGGCACGGGTAGGTGAGAATATTAAAAGAAAGAGTAAACCAAAAAATGTGAAAGGGATAAAGGGACATGCAAGGGAAATCAATAGAGTTTAGAGGTTAAAAAGCAAATTTAACCAATGTGAAAAATGCAAATTTTAAATTTATAACTTGTAAAATACATCTTAATATCTGAAACCCACCATGAAACTATAGGTTAATGCAACAAAAGTAAAAGTTAGTGGAGGTTTTGAAAAGAAGTGCAATTTGAAAAATTCAAACTTGTAATTTACTTCTTGATTTTTGAATCTCAGTGGATATTCCATGTGGAGGTGCAACTCTCAAAAAGCACATTTTGAAATTTCCAACTTGAAATATGTAATCACATCTCCCAATCCTATTATTCAATGTGGGAAGGGAAGTTATAATGGAAGCCCAAAGAGATCTTGGTGGGAGAACTAATGTGCAAAAAATAAATCTTAAAACTACAAGTTGAAAAGTGTTTACGAATTCCCAAAACTTGTAGTATATGAGTTAGCAGAGAATGTAATATAAAATAAACCTTTAAATTAAAAAAATGTTATTGATCTTTGTTATCCCACTAATCACTAAGGTCCAAGAAACTATTGAAATCAAAATGGCCACATGTTCTCATTAGATCCAATAGTGACATGTAGGCGGAAAGTAATCCAAGCATCCTTATTTTCTATAAATGTTAATAATAGGTGATGGAGAAGAGATTCCTTGTAGAGAAGTGATAAAGGAAATGGATTACTAAGATTACAATAAATTAGACAATGGTGATTGAGGAGAATGTTGATCTATCTTTATATGTGGTTGAGGATGAGGATTTTGATTACAATTCCACATTGAGAAATAAGAAAAAAGAGGGGAAAGTGGTGCACAATGTTTTAAAGAATTTTTATAAGGGTAAATTTGCTATGGGTATCCTAAAATAAGTGGATGTGATTTTTCCAAAGCTTAGGATCAATAAGGTCAAGAGGAAAATTTTTAGGAAATTCTGAAATAAGGTGATTATATCTTAGGGCATTTCATTGAGCAAAAAAGCAACAAATTAGTTATTAGAGAGAGGGAGTCTGATGTGTCATCAGTGCCAAAGAAATGATAAAAGGAGAGTTTTTTGGTGCTTATTGGAATCAAAATTACTAATGGGGTGGGGGGGGGGGAGAGGGTGAATTAGTATTCAAAACTTTCTTTAAAGATCTCACTTAAGCAATCATAGACCATTCAAATAAACATATATATCTAGCAAGCATAAGCGCCTATCCACATGAGCATGAAAAAAATGAACATAATATATATGTGGGAAACCCTCAAGAGGAAGAAAAACCATGTATATATAAAAATTTACTACATTATTATAAGAGAAACACTAAATTTAGTGAGGCACCTGCTTCACATGGAGTACCAACCCCAACTAGTTAGGCACCAACTTAGCTAGGCTTTAACATTGTAAGGAGGCACTAGTTCCCTAGATGGTTCAGCACCAAATCAGCCACCTAAATCCCTTAATCACCTTTATCAAAATTTATTTATCATACAATATATGATGATCTTTTTCTTTAGCTCTTCTCTCTCTTCTCTCTCTCTCAAACTACCTTATAGGCTTCTTCACTCAACTTGTCCTCTTATTGACTTGATTAAGTCATATAAACTTGATTATCATACATTTAAACACTATAAAATATTCATCATTGATCCTATACACTTTTATGATGGTATTCAATATGTTTTTATACTTACCAATGTAATATTTTATTCTCTTTTTCTCTAAACACACTAATAGGCCTAAAATTGCCTTGTATTTATACAAGTCTCTGTTTATATCCTTCTTCGTTAGCCAAAAAACCTTACACTATTATGTTTTCCATGTAATTTATATTATAAAATATTGTATACATGGATAAAATTTTATTTTAGTCCCTTTAGTTTTGACCTACATCAATTAGGCCTTATCTCATATTTAGGTCTCACGGAGACCTAATCCCATTAGGTCTACTTAGGACATGTTATACTTAACCTTCCTTGGAATACATTAAAACACCTCATAGAATAGAAAAATATAATATGACACTCAAATATATCAATTATAATCAAATATAATATTCATAACACCTTTTAGATTCAACCACTTCTTGAAGCATGCCATTAGCACTGTTTACAATTAGGCTTGTGCATACCTAGAAAGTATGTCTTGAAAAATTAAAGCATAAACACAATTTTTTGAAAAAATAATGGAAAAAAATAATATATAAATAATATAAATAACCTTATGATCATCACCATGTGATTTAAAATTCACAACTTAGGGAAAAACAAAAAGCTCACGCTAAACTTCTAACTAGCCTCAAAACACAATCATGGAAACTTGAACTTATATAATCTAAAGGAACACATTAAAAGACTTAAAATTCATGAATATGATACTAAAAATTCCTTATAAAAAAATTTAATAAAAATATCATAAGATTTTTTTATCAATTATTTGTCTTGCAGAACAATTTTTTAACCTTCTCTTTCATAGACCATACTCTTCTAGACAAACCATTTTGGATTCAACATTTTCAATAATTTAACTAAATAAAAATATTTTAAAAAGAATAAATATGTAATTAAAGTAAGAAATACAACATCATGTTTATTATATACATCAATTCATGGCATAAAGTCTCAAACTTATCACTGTAACTTGCTTGCCTAGAACTATCAGTTTACTTTGAATACTAGTCATGGTGAAAATGTCCTTCAACAACTATATGACCACATTAAAATAATTAAAATGAATTTGGATGATATTATGAGATAATTATACAAATATTATATATATATATATATATATAATTTTAATTATTTTAATGTGGTTATATATATATATATATAATGGTAAAATTTCAATATTATTCTTGTAGACCAATCTCATAACCTTACACCTCCAATATCTTAGTTGCACTTGTTTCTACTTGTTTTTTCTTGTTTTTAATATTTAAAATAAATAAGAAACTAAAGATAAATGGTTAGGGGTTTGTACGTACCCTGATTAAGTTGCGCACCATTATCCAGACGTTGTAGGAGCTCCTCTTTGGCTGTGGAGGAAGACACCTGTAGATAAGAATAAGAAACAGAAACAAAGAGATTGTTAGAGATAGATATGGTGGACTGCCAAGCGAAATGCTCGGTCTCAGAAGTGCAAAGACTTCCTTGAGGGATGATAGTCCACTTATTGACAAAAATATTGATGCTAGAAAAGAAATGGTGAAAGAATAAACAAAAGAAATAGAGATAATGCATACCTTTATTCTGCTATTAGTCTGTCATAGTTGCCGACGTCGATTAGTCTACTAGTGTCAATTGGTCATTTGTCAACATTGGTTATGCTATCGATGTCAGTAGGGGAAATGGTCCTTGGATGGGTCGCAGGTTTGTGCTCGTGGTCAACAGAGGGGTTCTATGGGTTTAAAAGGTCTGTGCAGGGTTGTAGGGAGACAAATAAGGTCTGCAGAAGGACAAAGGTAGAGGCTAGGTTGTCAAAAAGGGTAAGGGTGAGAGGAAGGCTTTTCATCCTCTCAAGGGAGAAAGCCGAGTCTGGTTGAAGGTCAGGTCTGGTCTAGTTGATAGTATTTAGAAATAGTAAATAGACACTAATTACTAATGCTTTCTAAATTACTGAAATGAAAGGGTAGAAGAAATAGTTACCTATGGTGAGATGAACAACCAAGGTGTTGAATGCTTGTACCTATTATGGCTCGATGTTGAAGACCTCATACAATATTCTAATTCAATCTGGAATAATTTGTGTAGAGTCTTTGTGGTCAAGGGAGCATTAGTTGAAGTCTGATGCCTGGTGATGTCTCAGAGTCTAAGAGAGAGCGAGAGAGCCAGAACCAAGCTAGAGAGAAGTCAATTTTAGAGAGAGAGAGAGTCCCAAAAATGATTGATAAGAGCTAAAGAGACTTAACTTTGCATTAGACATCGATTAACCAATGTCAGTGATCCCACCAGCATTGGCCGATAGTTGACTGACGTCGGCAGGTAGAGAACTGGTAAAGGGGCTTAACAACACATTCTCCATCCACCAAGTGCATCATCCATTGGAGAATGGTCAAAGGCAGGGCTAAATACGCATGAGAGTTAGTTAGGAGGTTAGGGAGGAGTAAGAATAGGTCTTAGGTGAGTCATGGGGTGAGAAAAGGTCTAAGGGCGAGGTGTCCAAGGTGAGATCTCCACAGTGAGGTGTTGAGGGTGATGTCATTAATTTAAAATAAGTAATGTATTTTAAATTAATAAGATGTGTAAGGGTTAAGGAGAGGACCAAGGGAGAGTTGACACATTTTAGGTGTCTACATTTTCCCCTTTTTGTCTTGTTGGTTGTTCTAGACAAACTGCAAGACAAAAATAGGAGTAGATGCCCTAGGTATGGTGATGAGGTATTCCCCCTCAAAGTAGGAGTCGAGGGAAGGTAACCTGATATTGGGTGCCAATTTGATAGGTAGTGGATGGGTTATGGTGAAGTTTTAGTGTGAACACTACAATAGTTGGGATTGCACGTACACCACTTCACATGATAGATAGGTCAAATTGTCACAATCAAGGTTGAGTGCTAAAATTGAAGTAACTGGGCCCCAACATTTAGTCATAGCTGATTGGGTTAAACGATTGAAGCTGTAGCTCCAATAGTCATCATGTTCCAAGTATCTTGGGCTTAGGAAGTGCTCTTGGAAAACATGAAAATGTCATAAGTAGTGGGGATCAACTGGAGCGTGATCTGATACTTGTGAGGGTCATAATATGAGGTGTGCACAATTTTTCTATCTATTCGTGAGGTAGCATACATGTAATCAAAATAACTAAGGTAGAGTTGTCTTGAAAGTGGTCATCTGAGGAGATAGTCACGATCTCCAAAGTGGTTGGTTGAGTCAAGTTTTGAGATATAAGTGATCTCAAGTGGCGTGTGTTGTCATGGTCTGAAAGATGTATTTGATCTCCAATGTGCCCCATGAGAAGTCAAAGGTGACTTCTACAGTGTCAGGGCTAGTTGTTTGGTCGTGGTTTTGGACGAGGTGTTTGGTCATGGTTAAAGGTGATATGGTTGATCCATTAAGTAGATGGATGAACAGATGGCCATTGTCTTTAGGGAGACGAACGGGCGAATGGCCGAGCTAACCTCAGAAGACTAAGTGCTGCCTACATAGCCCCTGATGTAAGGGGCATCAAAACAATGTAGTTTAGAAAAAGGGTTCAAGTGGTTGATAGTTGGTCAGGTTAGAGATGTTAGCATTTCCCATATGTGTGATGGTACATGCTTGAAATGATGAAGATATGATGATGTTACAGCCTTTTCCATATTATGTGATGGTGTATTCTGTAACATTGGTAATGTGGTCTTTCATCCCTAGCAATTTTCCATATTGGTGATGGTGTATGCTAAAAATGAATTGTAGATGATGTTATATCCTTTTCCATATTGTGTGATGGTGTATTCTATAACATTGGTTGTGTGTGGTTGATAGTTTCCATGTGTATTATTTTCCATAGAAACTAGTGTGAATGGGCTAAGTCATGTTAGTGGTCTGAAAAAGGTTTGGTTTGGTTTGGTTGGATGTGACCAAGATGTATAAGAAGTGAAAGGTACATTGCTCTTTCATTGACAAGGACTATAATGATAACATAGATAAGGTTTTTGGAAACAAAAGCCCTATTTATGCATTATGTCATTGACCATAGGTTGTGTTAGAGAAGTAGTCGAATCACTTGACGTTAAGTGAGCTCAAAATCCCTTGAGTATGTTGGGGTGATAGGCATGATTATGTGAGATGTAAGGATAGGGTAACCCTTTTTTAGTAGGGAAAACTTTTCCCCTTTTATAGGTGACCCTGAGAACGACTATAGACAAGTCCATGACCTAATAATTTGGCAGTCATTTTTTTTGGGACTGATCAATGCGAGAAGTCCACTTGGGGATATTGTTGTGTTTTATGGTCATGTTGTGTTGTGTATGTAGAAAAAATTAGTCATAGCCATCCTTCGAGGGAGTGGTCTATATTGTGCTTGTTGTATGTTTAGATATCTATGAATAGTTATCCTTCAAGGGAGCAGTCTAGTAATTACAACAATTATGTAGTTGTCCTTCGAGGGAGCAGTCTACATGTATAGTTTATGACCTTTGAATAGGCATCCCAATTTTACGTTTTATTTGTGGACTAAAATTTTGGTCAGGGACTTGACTGTAGAGGTTTAGAGGGTTTCCATTTCATTAGGACAAAGCATTCATGCTTGACAAAAGGGTTGACTAATGTTTATAGGAAAAAGGGTTGAAAGGAGTAAGAATGATGATGATGGGGGGTTGCTCAAGGGATGAGCTCAAGTTTAAACGTCAAGTGAATGATTACTTGACTAATAAAAAAATATTCGTAGATGTAAGGTATTAAGAAACTCAGGTTTTGACCGGCCTTCGAAAGAAGACAGATGATAAGTCCCTAATCCATGCTTGTGTGTCGATGTAAGGTTCGAGTCAATTAGGAGAAAACTTGCCCCATTTGCTTCATTCCAAATTGGTCACATGTTGGTCATTGTTGTATGCAAGTTTTGGTTGATGTTGGTCATGAAGTCGGTTAGTATGATGTTGGTTAGTATGTTGTTGGCATTTGGTATAACGCTGAACATAGTTGTTGCAGTCTAGGTTAAGGGTGGGCCAATAATAGCCCAGGTGGAAGATGCACTTGGCAAGCGAGTTACCACTGAAATGTACCCCACAATTCCCATCATGGGCTTGTTTGATGACATGAGATGTTTCAGTGGTTGTTAGGCATTGGAGAAGGAGGTCATCTTGACCTCGTTTGTAGAGATGTCCCCCCAACATGGTGTAGCGAGCAGTGCTTTTGATAAAAGCCCGCCATCCATTGCTAGAGAGATTGGGAGGTATGATAAAATATGTCAAGTAGTCCATAAGTCACTTATACCATACATCATGTGGACTAGAGAGGTTAGGAAGAATTTCCCCTAGTGACGTTGGTCGAGACATGTCCAAGATAGAAATCTTGGGTTGTGTTGGTTGAGAGGTCTTGACGAATAATGGATATGTCAAAGGTGTAGAAGTCGGGTATTTTCCTTTATTCTTCATAGCTTGGAGCCTAGTGGCCACATCAATTGTGTTGATTTCAAGTAAAGGAGTGGATGGTGGTAAAGGGACCATAGTCTTGTATGGGGATCCCAATTTAGGTGAAGAGTTTTGGGAGGCGTGGGATGTGTCAATTTTTTTTCAAAAGAGTGGTCAGAAGAAGCCTCAATGTGAGGGGTGTCCTTTTCAAAGTGTTGGCGAATAACAACCTTAAGGGCATAGCAACACTCAATATCATGTCCAGGTGTGTGATGATACTAGTAGATTTTAGTGTCATTGAACCAAGATGGCTTTGATCTGAGAGGTTGATATGGTTTAATAAGTGGAAGAGTGATGCTCAAAGATTGCAACAATTAGAATAACATCGAAGCATAGGATCCCCTTAATGGCTTTGTGCTTTTTGTTGTAGTTGGGGTTGACAACTCCTTTTTAGGAGTTGTTTGGAGAGTTTGTCATATCATATTTTTAGTTGGTGGTGTGGTCAAAGGTGTAGACGGCACTTGCTTGGTGAGAGGTGCCGAATGTTTTGGAGGATGTATGTTTTTGGTGGGAAAAGGGTGTAATGGAGGCAATTTGTTTTTGTTTTTGATAGGTTTTGGAGTAGGAAGCACTCCTATTAAGGTGGAAGGGTGTGGGCCCAAATTAGAGGGCGATGATGATGGTGGGGGAGGAGTTCTTTGATGTGGTTTAGTAGCCTAATTTAGTTTAGTGTGAGGACTACTATTGGGCGAGGCGAGGTTCAAGTCTACCTTCACTTGTGGGTGAGTGAGGTTTGAGAGGCATGGGATGGTTATGGATTCTACGTGTGGTCGAATAGCAGGGAAAGTATGATCTCCTAATGATGATAAGAAGGATGAGGGTGAGGTAGCCAGCGTTGGTGTCATCAAATCATCCTCTAATATGGAAGAGGTCAAAGTAGACTCTCCCATGTGTGAAAGGGGGTTGGATAGAGGACAAATAAGAGAAGGATCTTCTACCTATGGTGGACAAATAGGAGAAGAAGTCTCTTCTACCTGTGGTGGACAAATAGGAGAAGAAGACTCTTCTACGTGTGGTGGATAAATAGGTTGATTAACCTCTTCAGACTATGGGAGAGGTTGGTTAGAAACCATGTTGATCGTGTGTATATTACGCTCTTGAAGGTCATCAACTATGGTCTGAATGTTATGATGACTGGGGGGTTGGTTAGGGAATGGTTTTCTAAAGACATCCATGTTCTGGTTAGCTTATGCATTCAGGTTATCCAAAACAAAATCTCCCTTGTCCAACATGTCTTGAATGATGTTCTTGAAGGTTTTGCAGTTGTCTGTGTCATGACCTTTGACACGGTGGTAGTAACATAAGTCATTTTCCATATACCATGTAGGGATGGATTTTGAGGGAGTGAATTGAGGTGGTCGAATTTGAGGGAGATTGAGGACCCCCTACTTGACTAGTTTATCCAAGATGGAAGCGTATGTCTCTCCTATTAGAGTGTATTGACGCTGTATGTATCATTGTTGGAATTGTTTTGTGATGTATTCTGATGCTGAAGGTTGAGATTGGTAAGTTGTGGTTGAAGATGATGGCCTAAGGACCACAACATTTACCAATCCCTTGGACTTGGAGTTGGAAGAAGAAGGTTTGGATGAAGAAGGGTCATTGGATTTTGTGTTACTATGCAATTTGACCTTGTCTTCCTCGACTGTGTGGAGTTCAAGCTTTTTGGCCATGGTGAAAGCTTCATCAAATGTACAGAATTTTTGAACCCGTAAGGTGGAAGAGATGTGCTTAGCACATGCTCGTGAAAATATCTCAATGAGCTCAAGTTGAGGAAGTGAAAAGGAGAGTTAGTTAATCAAAGCTCTCCAATGAGTGATGAAGTTAGCTATTGATTCATCATTGAATTGTTTAATAGAATAGAGGTCTGTAATAGAGACCTTCTTAGTGATGTTAATTGAAAAATGGTCGAGGAATAGATGGGCGAGTTGAGTAAAAGAAAAAAGAGAATGACTGGTAATGGAGCTATACCAGTCAAGGGTAGCCCCCAAAAGTGACATGGGGAATGTGTGAAGTAATAACGCATCATCATGCGCTATGAGGTAAAAAGCATGTCTAAACACTTGTAGATTTTGTTATGGGTCCTCTTTACTCTAAAAATGAATAAATTTAGGGAGTTCTCACTGGTTAGGATATGGTCGAATAGGCACTGAAGGGTGGATGGGTTCGTTGCATATTTATTCGTATGAAAGAACATTGCTTAAACCAGAAATGGATGTCTCAAGGTTAGACATCTTATCCATTAGCATCTTGATTAGATCTACTAACATATTAGTAGGTGGAGCACCCCCTAGGTTGTAAGGTACCTGGAAGGCGTTAGGAGGGGCATATGACGTACTTGGTTGTGCTTGCATAGGCACAACATATTGGTAGTTTGTCATAGGGACTGAGGTTGAGGTCAAGGGGGCTTGTGCCATGAAGCTAGAGGGCACAACTTAACTAGGTTCCACCAAAGGTGATTGAATATTGGTGACACTGCTTAAAGGGTAAGTGGTCACTCTTGTATTTATGGCTATAAGAATGTGTGGGCTAGAGACAACCAAGTTTTGAAAAGGTGTCAAACTTGATTGAATTGTTTGTGGTTGAGGGGGTACGAAAACCCCAGTGGAGGTAGGTCCAGAAATGGAAGTGGAGGCCCAATTGTGGACATTGGTCATGGTCAGGTTAATGGTCAAGGTAATAGCCTGAGTTATTATGGGTTTGGTAGCAGAGGCTGTTGAGACTATTGCCACTTCAACCAAGGAAGTTGGCATCCCATAAATGGGATTACCTGAAGGGTCTCATGTTTGGCTTCTCGCGAGATAGTGTTGGAGAGCCTTGACATTATGGTCAAGGAATCTCTCAAAGTTTTGATCCCCTTTGGGAACAATTGGATGTTGATCTGGGGTAGGCTAGATAGGAGTATGTTCAATGTTTAAAGTATGCTCCATTTGGGGACTTGATATGAAAGGTGAAGGCGGAAGAGGTTATTGCTTCACATGGTCAATAAAGAATTTGGTTTGACTACATGTCAAATCTATCCAAGGTGAAAGGTGTCTAGGTTCCATAAACTATATATTTCAGTTTCAAAAAACCAAAAGGGGTGTTTTACAGCAAGAAAGTCAAGTTTTAAGCTTGTTGTTTTGGAAAAAGTTTGTAGACAGTGACCGACGTTAGTTGAAAAAATGATGTCGGTGAAGATAGGTTGCCGATGTCGGTGGAAAACTGATGTCGGTGAGTAAAAGTTGCTGATGTCAGTGGAAAAACTGATGTCGGTGTCTGTGTGTTTCCAGAAACTCAGAAAACTAAAAGTTTTTGGAAGAAAAAGAAAGATCTGAGTTGTTTAAGAACTCAGAATAATGCATCCTTACCAGCTCAAAAAACTAGATAAAAATAGCAAAAGTGATGAAGGGAAGCAACCTCTAAATGTTAAAGTCCTAAGAATAAATTTTAGAGTCATGGCGGCTTATGCCTTAGAAGAATATGTTTGGAAGTGGGCTTTTTAGAACGGGTCCTAAAAGAGGCAGTCTAAGGTTGGTTTCAGGTTAGTTTTGGTGCTCAAAAAGTCTATGTTAGGTTACGTACGTGGATAGGTTCTAGGGGCTTGCTCCCCTCACTTCACGAGCCTAGAGCCAAGCTGGGTTGCTTAGCCAATATATACTTTGCCTAGAGTTTATACTCTACCAGAGAATAGAGTGGGTCCTCCTCTTGGTTGTGAAGTCCAAGTAGGATCGCTGGGAAGGGTAAGGTATCCACTAGGTGGTGAAATCCTAGTCGGGCCTTGTCTCAGGTATGTTTAGATGTTTGATTGTGAATGTGGTCTGGATGTGTAACATATGTGCACTACAATTTATTCATAATGCGGTTAATTACTAGATGAGCTAAATATGCATTCAAGCAGGAGTGAAATGCATTTAATCATTAACCCAAATTGAAATGTTTGTTCAGATGTAGACAAGTGAGAAAAGGTTTAAGAGCATGAATTTCACTACTCTAAGATGCAGAAAGAAATGACAAGAAAAAGAAAGAGGTTATTTTTAACTTTTGCTTATGGTTTCTTTTTAAAAGAAAAAGAAAGAAGGCTGCAAGGAGATAAAATTTTCCTAATGCAGCTATATGAATGATTGCCTTTTAGAAGAAAAAAGAATGATGAACCCAAGGAAATTCTAGGGGTCCCACCAGGCATGCCAGAATGATTCTACTCATTTTTGCTTATTTTTAATATTTAGAAGAAATAATAAACTAAAGATAAATGGTCAGGGGTTTGTATATACCTAGATTAAGTTGCACACTATTATCCAGACGTTGTAAGAGCTCCTCTTTGTCTGTGGAGGAAGACACCTATAGATAAGAATAAGAAACTCAAATAAAGAGATTGTTAGAGATAGATATGGTGGACTACCAAGCGATATGCTCGGTCTCAGAAGTGCAAAGACTTCCTTGAGGGATGATAGTCCACTTATTGACAAAAAGATTGATGCTGGAAAAGAAATGGTGAAAGACTAAACAAAAGAAATAGAGATAATGCGTACCTATATTCTGCTATCGATCTAACATAGTTGCCAACGTCAGTTAGTCTACCGGTGTCAGTTGGTCATTTGATGACATCGGTTATGCTGTCGACGTCAGTAGGGGCAATGGTCCTTAGATGGGTCTCAGGTTTGTGCCCATGTTCGACAGAGGGGTTCTATGGGTTTAAAAGGTCTGTGTAGGGTTACAGGGAGACGAATAAGTTCCACAGAAGGACAAAGGTAGAGGCTAGGTTGTCAAAAAGGGTAAGGGTGAGAGGAAGGCTTTTAACCTCTCTAGGGAGAAAGCCGAGTCTGGTTGAAGGTCGGGTCTGGTCTGGTTGATAGTATTTAGAAATAGTAAATAAACACTAATTACTAATGCTTTCTAAATTACTAAAATGAAAGGGCAAAAGAAATACTTAGCTCTGATGAGATGAACAACCAAGGTGTTGAATGCTTGTACCTATTGTGACTCGATGCTAAAGACCTCATGCAATGTTCTAATTCAATCTGGAATAATTTACGTAGAGTCTTTGTAGTCAAGGGAGTGTTACTTGAAGTCTAATGCCTAGTGATGTCTTAGAGTTTGAGAGAGAGCAAGAGAGCTAGATTCGAGTGAGAGAGAATTCGATTCTAGAGAGAGAGAGTCCCATAAATGATTGATAAGAGCTAAAGAGACTTAACTCTATGTTAGATGTCGGTTAATCGACGTCGGCAATCCCACCAGCATCAATCGACAGTTGACCGACGTCAGTGGGTAGAGAACTGGTAAAAGGGCTTAATAGTGCATTCTCCATCTGCCAAGTGCATCATCCATTGGAGAACGGTCAAAGGTAGGGCTAAATATGCACGAGAGTTAGTTAGGAGGTTAGCAAGGAGTCATGGGGCGAGAAAAGGTCTAAGGGCAAGGTGTCCAAGGTGAGATGTCCATGGTGAGGTGTCGAGGGTGATGTCATTAATTTAAAATAAGTAATGTATTTTAAATTAATAAGATGTGTAAGGGTTAAGGAGAGGACCAAGGGAGAGTTGACACATTTTAGGTGTCTACAACACTAGACAAGTCAACTCATGAGCAACACTTTCATCATATTCACTGACCTCCAATAATTATATCCAACATGAAAAAGTATTATGAGTATATAAAAATGTCTTGATTCAATGGATTCATCCATATTACATGATAACACATCCCTAATCACCTTCTCACTTATGCCTAGTTTTCTCATTGTTTGCACCATTAGACCTGTTAGTGATAGGTAAACTTATATGACCAATTTAGAACACATGAGGGATATAAAATACTCATAAACCACCATGGAAATAAAATATAATTATCAATATTTAACTTCCATCCATTTAGCAACTTTGACTTGGCTAACTCCAATTGCTACAAAAAATCTCTAAGAATCTATGCCTTTCTTGTAGGGTTCACTCACTCACCTAAAGACTCAATCACACTTGGAGGTTTCTAGGAGAGTTTAATATAAATTCAAATCACTTATATATACATAATAATCTATTATAATCACTTTAGAGAAAATTCTTTCATATCAGGTCATTATTAGGGTTCATTGAGGGTTTAAAACATCTTCTAGTCGTAACAATCATTCATAAAGATTAACCCCTTATTCTATAAATAAATTTCTATAACTTTGAGTTAGGACCCTTTCCAATCTACCATAAATGGATTAGGTTCCCATGTAGAGGTTAAACATTCCAATGAACACTTTAAATTCCTTCTTGGGTTGAGAACCCTTCATTTTGTGCACACGAGATACCTCAGAACACATTATCTTGCCTTAAACTTGAAATTTTGACCTAAAACTTGGTAAAAATAATTGAAAAAACATGAAATTCCTCTAAAAACATTCACCTATCCATACTTTCCTTGGAAATATAACCTCATACCCCATTATGCCATTCTCTCTTTTTGCTCTCTAGTCTTTGACTTACAAGTCACTTTAGGCCTTAAAACTAACCTTCTAACCACTATCCAAGATATCAACACCTCATATACAACCTAAATAAATCTATCTCATTCTAAAAAATTTCTTTACATCTTTCATAGTCTTTGTCAATACCTCATGATGCCTCATTAGGCCAAGAAGGGTCTAGAGGTGGTCTAGTTTCATATTAGGTTTATAGGTCTTACCCATGTAGGCTCACTCTTAGACTCTTATAATTAATCCAATCAATTTTATGCATGCTCAAAAAACCTAAAACAACCTCTTATGATTTTTTGCATCCATCTCATCAGGTTACTAAGCTCATACCTTCTCACATGATCTCTTCATGTAATGATCAGTGTCATGACTAGGCTTCTCAAGCTTCTTGAAGATTGAAAACTGAACTTAAAGGTTATTGTACATCTTGATCACATTAATTTTATGAACCTTAGATAATATCATACCTTTGCACATACCTATTTATGCTCATCATGCACATGCTCATGATATGACTATGTTTGTTATGACTAAGCTTCTCAAGACACCTTTTACTCAAAGACTAGTACTCAATCATGATTACCTTCACCTAAATCTTAACATAAAATGTATAAAAATCATTAGGTTGCCTTAAAATTCTCTATTTTCACATGGATTCCTTGTCACATTAGGAACATAAGCTCATATGTTGTAGACCATTCAATATGTATCTTCACCAGATGCACCTTGACATCAATGACATCAACCTTGATATCAAATGACATCAATCTTGACATCAATGACAACAATTCTCAACAAACTTACCCTTTTTAATTGATGATAAAACATTCTTCAAATTGATCACTTTCATATCCCATAGTCTGGTCAATCTCCCTTCTTGGACATTCTCCCCTTTTGACATTAATGACAAAGGTCATCCATAAATATGATTTGGAATCACACCTTTACAATAATATTTCAACATATATAATATGAATAATTTAAGGCAACATGCTCCCCCTTAATCCATTCATATCTCCTTCAAAATGATCTCAGATTACAAGACCAATTCTTAACACAGATCATGCTTAGTCGACAACCTAAATAGCTCCCCCTCAAACCAAGTATCCATCATGCTTCTGTTACTTGAATATTGTCTTCATGAAACCTAATGGAGTCACCACTTCCAATAGAGCACTAAAACAATACAGGTTCATGAGATTCCTAGATATCCATGCTCTCACAAGATTGAATATCCTTCAATATCCTTTTAGGCTTGATTGTTACTATAGGCTTGACCTCTTCATGAATCATTTGATTATCAATATGAGTTGACAACAAACATTCCTAACTTGATTTCACATCTCAAGTGTGTTATATCACAATAAATAGTTCATATGAGCTTGTAGATTAAACATGACTCATCTTTACTATCTTTGGTTTCTATACATTCATTTTCCTTCATTCTTACACTCTAGGGGCTTCAAGCCTCATATTTTGAATTGATGACCTTATAACTCTATTAGGATAGAATCTTTCAATATGTCCCACATTATGATAGCTATAACAAACCACCTTATACATACTATTTTACTAATGTAAATTGTGATTCCTTTCATAGTCCCATGAGTACTCATTATTTAAGGGTCTTCTACACTTTCTATGACCAAACTGATTGCATACATAACATTAAACATTGAATGAACTAGAATACCTCATAGGATTATGTAATATCCCCTACCAATAGGGACTATAGAAAGACAAAAGCTCTGAATTGCTTGTCTGAATATTTTGATTTTTTGTATGATATAAGAACAAATTGTGATTTTTTTGCAAAATATCTTCAAATAAATAAATCAAGCACAATATAATCTCTCAATAGAAAATCAAAGATCTTATCACTTGTTCAGATGATTACACTTACAGTCCTCTCATATGCATATAAAAGAATATTAAAATACTGTCTTAAAAACCTGATTACTCTAGCAAACTGGAAATAAACTTGCAATTTGGACTGCTCGGGTTCGTTGTGTCGACACATAGTCATCGACATCAGTTATAAGGCCATCGTCAGTCAATAAACTGCCATCATCGGTCTCTATAAGTCAACTTCTCTACCAATGTTGGTCTGCAAACGGCCGATGTCTGTCTCTGTGGATCTCTGCCTATCGATGTCGATCTCTGTGCGAATCTATATGAATATGTACGGACTTGGTACGGCTGCCAATAAAGCACACCCTATTTGTTTCAACCCCTGATCTAAAGATATATGTCTCTAATACAAAAAAATCTTTATTTGTATAATTTATTGAATCAAAACATATGAAATAAATACCTGGAATACTGTGATAACTTTTGTATGAAGTTATCTCTCAAAAGACCTGAAATACTGTGATAACTTCTGTATGAAGCTATCCCTCGAACTGGTAATAGATCAGCTGATATCTCACAACCTCTGAATTGCACACACTAAAGATTTGATGTTCTCCAATGCAAATGGAATCCTGGAACCCTTGGCTCAGTCTCCACAAAAAAGTTCTTCAATATCAAAATCAATAATCATTTCATAATCCAACTCTCTCCCATGAGAAACCCTTATACCCTCAAAAAGATATGCTTGCCCTAATTAGGGTTTCCTTAAATTAGAATTAGGGTTTCTAAATTAAAAGTAGACCAAATAATTAATATTTGATTAAATCAATCAAGTATTAATATCTCCCTCAATACATGTCAGATCCTCAAACCATTCGAAGCTAGTGAACCAGGGAGTGATTCCGCACATGATCATGCCATAACAGGGATGCCCCACTGAATGCTAACATTCCTTATATAATAGGAGCTCAGACAAACTTGTTTGAAAGAGCCTAAATGAATGCCAACTATAAGAATTTTGCTAATCAAAGCCAAGCCAAGCTCCATTATGACCCTCTATCCATCCTATCAGCCTACGAGGGTCGCATAATAGGCTAATCATCAAGTCTATCAACGTCCACTAAAAAAGGGGACATGACAATCTGCCCCTTTTGAAATTGCTTGTCCCCAAGAAATCTTAGAACAACAAACCAAACAATCCACCTAGATCCCAAATGTAGTCATGATCTATACTGATGATAATCAATGCAAGCCCCTGCAACATCCTCTTAAATATAACCAAAAGGAATCCATATGTGAATCGAGAACCACTGCTCAGCTGGACCCCAACTCCATAACTACCACAGTCAGAAACCCATGTGACACTAATTCTCAAGATATCAAAACCCAAGTAGAATGGACAACTCAAACTGCCAATTCCATCTACAAAAGATGGTGCCAATCCATCCCATAACTGATCCCTCTGTAAAGTTGGCATGACCAACTGTACCACACTGTCATCGGTGTGAGAAGAATTAATCTGGAAACTCAACTCCACTAGTATGCTAAACTCATTAGGACCAGGTACTCCCAAATCTTGAACATGTGTGTCAGCTCCAACAACATGTTCCTCAGCAACCACTGTAGGCATGTACTCACCATCAACCATCTCAATATACAAATGGACTGGGTCTGGCGTTGGTGAAGACCACAAATGCTCCAACTCTGCAGTCACCTCAGTCAAATGAAACTGTGACTCCTCGAAAACCAACTGCATACTCTCAAGAATCTTAAAAGTCACCTTGAGCTATTGAGTAAGCTCACTCACCTTATCTTCCTTGACCAATAATGCATCATATGCTATGCTGCTCCACTCCATAAGATAATCTCTGTCGGCTACCAACTGCATATAATCCTATCTCAAAATCTAGATAGCCTCCCATAAAGAGTGGATCTCTGTCAAGAAAAGATAACTACCTCCCTACTCAATGCTAGTATGAGAACTCCATCATAAACTGCCAATAATTGATGAGCAGCATCAAAATGCTTGCAAGCGGTAACAATGTCTTGCTCACTAACTCTCAGCTGACTAGACACATGGTGGAACTGGCTAGATTGTCTCCTACAATCCTCCTCTGATGCATGGTCTAAACAAGTAGACTCAGAATCACTGACCTCTATAATAATACCATCCATACTCTGTGAATCAACTCCAAAGCTCATATCGACATACAGAGTATCAACAATTGTAGCATCATTATCTAACTCCTCCGTATCGAAATAAACTGCCGAGGAAATTGAGTCCTCAAAACTGTCCACTGCATCCTCCTATGTGTCATCTACAATAATTGGATCCTGAGACTCTTCTACAATCTCTGTCATATTTGAGAGATCATCAACACTCAGTGTACTAACATCTGAATACACCTCTACACTCTAGGTGCAATCAATAGACTCATCCTCATCTAACTCTGACGAGGCTGTTGCTAAAACTATCTCATCATCACCATCTCCTATCTCATAAGAATCATGGGACATGTTGTTGCCCTGTCTAAGTGATTTTTAGTGCTCTCTCCTCAGCTTAACAAAGTGATCAAAAGATACCCTCTCTCGAACCTCAGGTGATAATAACTCCCACTCATCATTTGCTGTCATATACCATGTGGATTTGTCTTTGAATGTAGGGTATGAAAGAAATTAATTTAACCTCTTCAAACTTTGTTTCAGCTTCTCCATATCCTTGTCCCACTATTTCTGAGTACTTGAAGTAATCATGGGTACTTCATTGATTCAATAACCAATCTACCCAAACTACCCAACATGATGGCAGAACATTAGCTTTGGTTTGACCAACAGGATGGCAAGAATTTGGCTCTGATACCACTGTACTAGAGCTATCACTATACATATCAATCTACCCAATAGGATGGCAAGAATTTGGTTCTGATACCACTGTACCAGAGCTATCACTATACAGATCAATCTACCCAACAGGATGGCAGGAATTTGGCTCTGATACCACTGTAGTATCCCCTTTCTAGGGGGACTTTTTGTATAAACCCTTGTAGAATTAAGCTTTGATACCACTGTAATATCCCCTACCAATAGGGAATATAGGAAGACAAAAGCTTTGAATTGCTTGTCTGAATATTTTGATTTTTTGTATGATATAAGAACAGATTGTGATTTTTTTGCAAAATATCTTCAAATAAATAAATCAAGCACAATATAATCTCTCAATAGCAAATCAAAGATCTTATCACTTGTTTAGATGATTACACTTACAGTCCTCTCATATGCATATAAAAGAATATTAAAATACTATCTTAAAAACCTGATTACTCTAGCAAACTAGAAATAAACTTGCAATTTGGACTACTCGAGTTCACTGTGTCGACACACAGTCACTGACGTCGGTTATAAGGCTATTGTCAATCAATAAACTGCCATCATCAATCTCTATTGGTAGGCTTCTCTACCGACATCGGTCTACAGACGGCCGATGTCAGTCTATGTGGATCTCTGCCTGCCGATGTCAGTCTCTGTGTGAATCTATATGGATCTATACGGATTTTGTACGACCGCCAATAAAGCACACCCTGTTTGTTTCAACCCTTGATCTGAAGATATATGGCTCTAATACAAAAAAAGGTTTATCTGTATAATTTATTGAAACAAAACTTATGAAATAAATACCTAGAATATTGTGATAACTTTTATATGAAGTTATCTCTCAAAAGACCTGAAATACTGTGATAACTTATGTATGAAGCTATCCCTCGAACTGACAATAGATCGGTTGATATCTCACAACCTCTGAATCACACACACTGAAGAGTTGACATTCTCCAATGCAAATGGAATCCTGGAACCCTTGGCTTAATCTTCACAAAAAATTCTTCAATATCAAAATCAATAAACATTTCATAATCCAACTCTCTCCCATGAGAAACCCTTATACCCTCAAAAAGATATGCTTGCCCTAATTAGGGTTTTCTTAATTTAGAATTAGGGTTTTTAAATTAAAATTAGACCAAATAATTAATATTTGATTAAATCAATCAAATATTAATATCTCCCTCAATACATGTCAGACCCTCGAACCGTTTGAAGCTGGTGAACTAGGGAGTGATTCCGCACATGATCATGCCATAACAAGGATGCCTTGCTGATTGCTAACATTCCCTATATAATAGTAGCTCAGACAAACTTTTTCAAAAGAGCTTGAATGAATGCCAACTGTAAAAATTCTGCTAATCGAAGCCAAGCCAAGCTCCATTATGACCCTCTATCCATCCTATCAGCCTACGAGGGTCGCATAATAGGCTAATCATCAAGTCTATCGATGTCCACTAAAAAAGGGGACATGATAGATTATTTTATTTGATAGGTCTTTTCATATTTACCTTCTTATTTTCAGCAACCTTCTCCTTGAATTGAGTTTCCTCCTTTTGTTCTTATTTGAAACCAAGGCATGTCTTATCACTTACAAACTTCTAGATGCTCAAGATGTCATCTAGAACCTCAATGTTATTTTTAAAATTCATAAAGGTCTTCACCTTTCTAGATGCTTGAGCTAACTTAGTTTTCAAGTATTCTACTTCATTTTCATACATGATTCACTCTTCCTCTTTATCTTTTAGGTTTGCATTAACTATATCCATTTGTGCTTCAATATGATTGATGATCTCATCATTCTCCTTGGAAGTGTTACTCAATCTCTCCTCAAGCAAGCCAATCTTCTCCTCATAGTCATAAACTAATGATATTAGTTTGTGATTATTTTTTCTTTGGAACTTCAACTCTTCTAGGTCACTCACCAATTTTTCCTCAAGATTTACTTTAGTTTCTTATTCATCTGATTATACATCAACCTTAAGGAATTTCCCATTTGAGCAACCCTCATTATCTAATTCTATGGCTATGAATAGGGTTTCATTATTGTCATGTTCAAGTTAATTACTACCATCATCACTATCATATGTACTTGAGTCACTTACATCAGATGAGTTGTCTTCTTTAGTATAGAAGCTTCTCTTATTCTTGAATGTTCTTTTCCTACCTTTATACTTCCTAAACTCCTTGTTTTTGTCAAGCTTATAGGCTTTTTTATCATCTCCATGATGTTCATCATGTTCTTCATTATGATAAAATTTATCCTTGTTAGGACACCTAGTTTAAAAGTCACCAATCTTGCCATAATTGAAACATTTTAAGGGAAGCTTACCCTTATACTTACCTGAGCCAAACCTCAACTTCCTAGAAAACATGGATATTAGTTGATCATCATCAACATCTAAACATTCCTCATCCTTGAATTTCTTGGATTTGGAATTTTTCTCAACTTTAAAAGTTTCTTCCTTCTTGGGAGGTCTTCCTTCATTTATTCTCATTTCATAGGTAGTCAAGATGCCATGAAGGCCATCCATATCTAGCTTGTCCAAATATTTCATCTCGTATATTGCAGACACCTTAGAATCAAACTTAGGAGTTAGTGATCTCAATACATTTTGAATAGCTATAGACTCTTTCATTTCTTATCCCAATCCTCTAATGACATTGATAACTTAATCAAGCTTCAATAGGTAGGATGCAATGATTTCATCTTCATTTATCTTAAGACTTTCAAATTGTCTCTTATGGGTCTAAAACTTGGCCATATTTACATTGGTGTCTCCTTAATATATGGTCTTCAATTTATCCCATATTTTTTTGGATGATACATAGTGCATCGCTTTCATAATCTCTGCCTCTAATAGGCCACATAGAATGGAATTCATTGCCTTCGAGTTGTTTTAACTAGCCTTCTTACTTGCTACATCAATTGATGGAATAGGAGGAACACTATAACCATCCATAATTGAATACCAAATATCATGATCTTGAGACATCAAATATATCTTCATCTTGACATTTAAAAAGGCATAATTAGATCCATTAAATAACAAAGCCTTATTGGTAGAGAAATCACCTTGATCTTGTTGACTAGCCATCCTTGCTTCTAGGATCTACTTTAGGCTTTCAGTCCTACATCAAAGGAGTATTAGAACACAACTATATACTGATAAGGGGGTGAATCAATATATTGATTAAATTAGTCATTTTATTATCTTTTTAATGCAAATTAAAACTATATGCAGAGATCACACACACAAAAATTCACATGACACCATATGTATACGTGAACAACCCAATATGGGGAATAACCATGGTGACAGTAATTACTAAAATCTACTATTTTAATCCATCCTCACAATGAAAACCTCACTAGTTACACATATAATGGAACTAACACTAAGGAGACACCAATTACCTAATTTAAGAGAACTTACTCTAAGGAAGCACCCACTCTGTAACTGAGCACCAACTCAGCTTATCTGATGGCACCTACCTATCAGATTCTACTATGGAGCTACAACTTTAGATTACAGTCTAGATTCATAAATGAATCCAATTCTCTATTCTCTATTATTTGTCTAGTCTATCACTTCTCATGCTCTACAGTTCATTTATCTTCCCTTCTCTACCCATGTATCTCTATGTCTCTATATTTCTCTATTAGACATAATTCAGTAATACCAATTGTAACAACTTGTATCCTAGATGAAATATATGTAAGCAATTGATCTAGGGTTTATATTTCATTTGTGTTCACACTAGTTTGCTAATACATCATGCTCTATTCTATTGGACTTTAGTTCCTATCTTTAATTAAAATTTTCCCATGTCTTGAAATCATGCTACACCACCATGATTATTGATCTCATTACTATTTATAGCATATAGTGGGCTCTGGTTTTGATGTATATGCATTATTACATAAAATTTAATTAATCTTTTTATTTTTATCATAATTTATGGCTTACCTACATGTTCATGCATGTTCCTACACTTGACAATTAGGATGATCATATCTTTAAATATTGACCATTGATCTTAAGTTTGATACCATGATATGATGGTCTTTATTCAAATTGCTCAACTTTAAAATGCATCTACTAGATCAAGTAATAATATGCCTATGCACTTAATTTGATATTTGTATGCTTTTGAACTTTATCTTTTTAACTTTAAATACATCTATTGATCTTTCTAATCTGAACTCCCATGTGTCATTAGATCTTCATAGTTTCACAAACTTTATCTCTATTTATGGTTAAACATTGACGACATGTCCTCATATCATTGCATCCTCAATTTTTTGAATGAATATGCTCCATAAATTTCAACAAAATAGCTTGGTCTTTAACAGACCTCTATTTTTTTAAACATTGAACACTTTATCCCATTGATTCCACTCTCTTCATTAGATCTTCATTGCATAAGCAACCACTCATTGTTCTAGCTTCTGACAAGCTCAAACTTTATCTCTTATGAAATCTAGTGAATATGACACTTAAAATTAGTGCATCCCTGATGCACATTTTTATCAATTCTCACTATTAAGACACTTGGAATCCTCACATTGATAATTGACTAATTGAATTTGAACTACATCATATATTTACTATTCAAGCTCCATGATTGTGACAATTGTCACTAGTACATTCACTCACAGGTGCCTTTGACATATTGACTTTGTTGGATGTCATTAGATGCTTAATGTATGATTAAGTGCTAATTTTTAGATCATATAACAAGTTCAAACTTTAATTTGTGCAAATTTTACTATGGGGACCATCTCAATATGCCTAGAAGTTTAAATTTGCACCTTCATATCTTTTACTTTGCTCATCCAACTTTTCTAAAATTGGACCATATATACTAGGCATGCTAATTAACAAACCCATATTCTCATTTCTTCTTGAATCCTTTGAATTTATGAGATATAATGCCATTAATTTGATCACTCAAATTATTCTACCATAGAGCTAACTATGCTTAGAACTACCTAGAAGGCCAACTTTGTTCTTGCATAACTTCTGATGCGCTTCATCACATGACCTATAATTTTGTACATAAGATCATCTCACATAGGGAATTAAATAAATGTATTGATTTGATCTATAAACCTTCATACATATGATATATGACATCATAAAAATGCCTACTTAGATTTTTATTGTAACCTACAAATTTGACTATGGGAAAACACTGTCAAAATTCCTATAAACCCAACTTTACACATGCATATATTTTATCTCACTACATACATGACCGAATATTCAATAAAAAGAAATTAGGAACAAAAATAAATAATCCCATATGATCATTATGTCTTAAAACTTACATGTGTGCAAATTCTTACCTAATCAATATGCTTACTTGGCTCTACTTGATCCCTTTTACAAATTGGCTAAGTATAGAAACTTAGTGAATTATATTTGACTAGCCAACTTTGCATCGTCATATATTATACCACACTTCAACGTATGACTTCAAATCTAGTGCATAACAACTAGGGTCTAACTTGATCACAACCATATGACCAACTCCCTTAGACTCATCAATATGTGGCAATGGCGACATCATCAAACTACCTATTCATATTTTCCTCTATAGACCTAAAATGTCTAGATAATAAATATGAAGAACTAGATGAATTCCACTCATGCACATAAGCACTCCAATCATTCTTGACCTCTGATAAGATTCCTTACATATCCTCAAATCACCATACTTATCCCTAAACATTAATGACATCCATAATGCTAATAATCTCCCTTTTGACATTAATGACAATCATAGTGGCAACAATATCCCCATTTGTCATTGATGTTAAACTGAATACTCTGATATTTTAATATTATGCTCCTTCTCTAGTATTTCTTGCATTTTCTTTTGATGAGTATGGATTGAACTTGTTCATACCAAATATGCTCCTCCTTAGACTATGGCTCATTTACCTAAACTCAACTTGGACACATTCTCTAATCTTATTTAGCATTTTTCACCCTTTGACATCAATGGTAGAGGGAATTTCTCACAATTTGTCTAAATATTTCTCCCCCTTTATCAGATAAAGGAGTTTATCCAAGAATCCATAACCATTAACTCATTAGAAATTTGCAAAAGTATGCATACCTAAGTTGCCTTTTCTCTCTTCTTCTAGGGATTAACAAAGCTTATATGATACTCCCCTTGGACTCATGCCCTATCGCTAGGATATAGTGATTTGATGTAAGACCCACCACTCCCAACTTCTATCTCAAATACTCAAATTATTCCTTGGGAATAGGTTTGGTGAATATGTCTATAATTTGGTCTTGAGTTATCACATACTCCATTATGACCTCTTGATTGGAAACCTTTTATCTTAATAAGTGATGATTGATATGTGCTTGGTTATAAAATGCACCACTATATTATTTGATATGTTAATAGCACTTGAATTATCACAAATAATAGAGATAGGTGATTTATACTCTACCTTGATGTCTTTGAGTGTTTGCTTCATCCAAAATACTTGAGTGCAATATGACAGTACTGCCACATACTCTGCTTCTATTATAGAAAGAGTAACTAACTCTTGTTTTTTTCTTAGCTATGAAATAAGTCTATTTCCAAGGAAACATTCATGACCACTAGTGCTTCGTCTATCATCCACACTTCTTGCCTAATCATCATCTATAAATGTTTTCAAAGTGATGTCTTCACTTTTAGGATACCATAGACCATAGTCAATTGATCTCTTGATATATCTGAAGATTCATTTTACTACATTGACATGTGAATCTTTAGGAGTTGCTTGAAATCTTTCAACCATGCACACTATTTACATTATATCAGGTATTGATGCACTTAGGTATAATAAGTTACTTATTATTGATCTATATATTATTTTATTTACATCAAGGGATTCATCCTATTTTCTCAAATTACATCCAGTTATAATGGGACTACTAATTGGTTTACTATCATCTATTCCAAACTTCTTGAGCATTTCCTTAGCACACTTAGTTTGGGATATAAATATCCCTTCATTAGTTTATGCTATTTTTAGACCAAGGAAGAAATAAAGTTATTCAAGCATAGACATCTCAAACTCATTTTCCATTTGTGTAGAAAATTCTTTGCACATTTTGTTGTTTCTACCACCAAAGATGATGTCAACTACATATACAAAAACAATCAACATATGTTCATCTTTTGATTTAAAGTATAGATTGTTTTCTACACACCCTTTGTTGAATCCTTATTATTTTAGGTACTATTATAATCTTGAATACCATTCTCTAGGTGCATGTTTTAGACCATGTATATCTTTCTTCAATATACACACATAATCTTCTTGCTCTAAAGGTTGAAAACCTTTAGGTTGTTCTATGCAAACTTCCTCTTTTAGGTTCCCATTAAATAAAGTAAACTTAACATCTATTTGATAGACTTTAAACATATTATAAATAGAGAATACAAGAAAAAATATTATGGCTTCCAATCTAGCAACTGGATCAAATGTTTACTAAAAATCTATGCCCTCAACTTGTGCATATCATTTGCACACCAATATTGATTTATTTCTTATAACAGTTCCATCCTCATTGAGCTTGTTCTTAAATACCCACTTTGTACCTATCATATTCTTGTTTGAAGGTCTTATAACTAATTTCAAATTTTTATTCTTTTCAATTTGGCTCATTTCTTCTTCCATGGATTTTATCCAATTCTCATCCTTGTTGGCTTTAATATAGCTCTTAGACTCAAATTTAGACATGAGATCAAACCTTACTTGCTCCTTATTTTATGCAACTCTTCTCTTTGTCTGAACTCCCTAATTCTTATTTCCAATGATCTACATTATAGGATGATTATTTTAAAGAAATTTTGTAGATGACTTTTCATTTTATTCCTCATGTTCTTCATTATCTACTTCATATTCATGATCTAATTCTTCATTATAGATCTCTTTGTCAAGTTTAGCATATTTCAAGACTTTTTCAACCTTGACATTAATGGTCTCTACAATCTTGTGTAGGATTTTATTATAACATATGTAGACTTTTCTTTAGGTGGAATAACCAAGAAATATCCCTTCATCACATATTTACTCAAAGCTTCCCAATTTGTCCTCCTTTCTCCTAATGGAGCATTTGCTTCCAAACACTCTAAAGTACTTAAAAGAGGCAAGTTTTTCATACCATAGTTCATAGGCATATTTTTTACTATTTACCCTTAGTTGAACTCTTCCAAGATATATACTACTATTTGGACTACTTCTCTCTAGTATTAATTAGCTAACTTGGCCTCTTTTAGCATTGTTCTAGACATCTCCTTGATTGTCTTGTTCTTTCTCTTAATAACTCCATTCTATTATGGAGTTTTTATTGTAAAGTACTATATTTTGATTCCATACATCTCAAAATACTCTATGAACTCATTTGAGGTGAATTTACCACCTTTATCATATCTTAATCATTTGATTTTTCATCCAATCTCATTCTCCACCATGGCCTTAAAGATCTTGAATCTCTCAAATACCCAAAACTTGTCCTTAAAAAAGGTTACCCATGTCATTCTTGAGTAATAATATACAAATAACATGATGTATATCTATCCTTTAAACCATATTATCTTATTATGACCACAAATATTAGTGTGAACTAATTCTAGAGGCTTTATAGTTGAATACTCCTTTGTTTGAAATTTGATCGTTGTCTACTTGCCTAGTTGACATTCCTTACAAGTAGTGTATGCAAGTTTGGTTATCTTGGGCATGTGTATAACACACTTATTTGAGCTCACTTTGATTAGGCTATCAAATTTGACATGACTTATTATTTTATGCCATAACCAACGCTCACCAATCTTTCTTATTAGGCATATATTACTATTCACTTCAACAAGATTATAGATATTGCTTTCAATTATTTTCCCTTTAGCAACTAGTCTTTCAAATATCTTTAACTTGTATCCTTTCACATTAAATATAAACTTGTATCCATTATCACACATTTTACTAACACTTGGTAGATTATGATTCAATCCTTCAACATAAAGGACATCATGTGTAGGCAATTTTCCATCTATGTTCAAGGTTATTTTACGTCTAATATTTATTATAGTGTTGTATCCCAAGATGATAGATCATTCCTTATATTTTATTAATTTTATGAACTTGTTATTATCAAAATTCATATGTTTTGATCAAACACTATCTATTACCCACAAATTCTACTCTTTGGCACAAAGTGCAGTTTAAACAATCATAGATTGATCTTTCACTTTCCAGACATACTTGGGTTTCTTATTTGGCTTATTTTTATTCTTTTAAGAGATAGGTTCACATGGGAAAGCATGAATTTATTATTACTTTGTGTTTTTGGTCTAAAAAAGTTTATTCTACATAATTTATCTATGTGACCAAAATTAAGACAATTATAGCATATTACATTTGTATCTAAAAAGGGAGTAAATGATTTTTTTCTTACAAAATTTATTCTCCTTTTAGGTACAAATTTATAGTCAATATCCATATAACCAAATTTATTATAGGTATAAAAAACCCTTATAAAGTTGAGGAATACTTGGTCATAGCATTTCTTTTAGTAGTATGAGGAGCTCCTCTAAACTCTGGGTTCTTCAAGTCTCTCACTTTTGTGTATCCATCTACATTAGCTACATTTGTCTTCTTTTTTTCTTCAATCTTATTTTCTCCTTTAGATTTCTTCACATTAGATATGTTTGAGTCTATATTTATATCCTTGCATGTTTTCTCTGTCTTTATTCTTGATTCTCCTTCTGCTTTGAATTTGTCATATAGGTTAGTAGATGTACTAGTTATGAAAAATTTGCCTTTTACATAACCAATACCTTATCTCTCCTTTAAGGGATTTTGAGATTCGATCAATTCATCATGAATGTCTAATCCTCATATAAACTTTAGAATTTTGTCTAGTTGTCCTTTAGCTTTCTCAAGCTCTTTTCTCAAAGCCTATCTTTACTTCTAACTTTATGCACTCATCAAATTTAGATTGTAGTCCAAGTTTGACTACATATTTTATTATTTTAGCCTCTTTAACTTGTGTATTTAGGTTAACCACCATTCAATTAGATTTTTCTAGACTTTTGGACATTTTATCACTCTCGTTTTGTCTATGCTTCTATTATTTTGAGTTCTCTTTTCTCAGCTTGTCTATTTCTTGTAGAGCACATATGACTTCATACTCTAAATCCACTTCTCCTTATTCTTCTTCATCTGAGTCTTCAACTTCTTCTTGATCCATATAATTTGATCTTATTGTCATGAATAGGACTTATTTTTCTTTGGCTATAAAGTTACATTCATGGTCATCATCTGAGCTATCACACTCATCTTATGAATTACTATCTTATTTTATGTGCAAACCCTTCTTATTTTTAAAGAATTTCTTCTTCTTGGAGTAGTGAGGTTTCATATTTGTACTACTCTCTTCTTTCTCATATTTATCCCTTTTGTTATAAAGGCATTTAGTGACAAAATGTCATACTTTTCCATAGTTAAATCATTTAGAAAGTAACTTACCTTTATACTTTCTAGACCCTCTCTTTAATCTTATGACAAAGTTGGCTTCTTCTCCATTAGTCTCCTCAAATATGGATGTAGGTGCTTCTACCTTTACTAGTTTAGATGCTTTGAATGTAACTTTTGTCTTGAAGGTGTTTGGTTCTCCCATTCTCATCTCATAGGTAGTGAAGGTTACATGCAACTCATCAAAAGTGGGTTTATCTAGATCTATTGCTTCCTTTATTATAGAGATTTTAGACTCATATTTGGATGGAAAAGCTCTTAGGACCTTTTTAATAATGATTTATTATTTTATATCTTCTCTAAGGCCTTTAATTGCATTGAATATTTCATCTACTCTAAGGAGGTAGTATAAAATTTTCTCTTATTCATTCATTATAAAGCTTTCAAACTTGCCTTTAAGTATTTATAGCTTGGCTTGATTTGACTTGTCATCACCTTCATCATAGATCTTTAATTTTTTCAAAATATCTTGTGCATTTTGACAATGCATCACTTTGAAAAAATTTGAATTAAACACTCCACATAGAATAACATTCTTAGCCTTGACATTACTCTCATACTCCTTGGCGGTCTAATCAGTAATAGTTGTAGCAAGAGCTACATATCCACTTATAATAGACATCCATATATCAAACCCTAATTAATATAAATATGATTCCATTATTATGCTCCAAAATGTATACTTTAATCCATCAAAGAGAGGTACCTTTTTTGAGGAAGATCCTTCTTGACTAATCATTTATGTTCACCATCTAATATCTATTTGAGTTGATAAAGCTTCTTCTAAGGAACTAGGGCTTTGATAAAAAAATTTAGAACATAACTATATATTGAGAGCATGGGTGAATCAATATATTAATTAACTTAATCCTATTCTTATCTTTTTAATGCAGATTAAAAATATATGTAGAGATCACACTCACATAAATTCACATGAAACCATATATATGCATGGAAAACCCAATATGGGGAAAAACCATGGTGAGAATAACTAATAAAATCTACTATTATAATCTAGCCTCATAGTCAAAACCTCACTAGTTACACATTTAAGGGCACAAACCCTAAGTAGACACCAATCCCTTGATTTAAAAGTACCTACTTTGAGGAAGCACTCACTCCCTAACTAAGAACCAACATAGCTTATCTGATGGAACCTACCTATCAAATTATACTATGAAGCTAAAACTCTAGATTACAATAAAAATTCATAAATGAATCCATTTATCTATTCTCTATTATAGGTTTGGTCTATAACATCTCATGCTCTGAACTTCATCTCTATTCTCTTCCCTTATTTTCTTTGCCCTTGTATCTCTATGTCTCTATATTTATCTATTTGACAAAATTCAATAATACTAACTACAACAAATTATATCCTAGATGACATATATATAATTAATTGATCTAGGGTTCCTATCTCATCTATTTTCACACTAATTTGATAACACATCATGCTCAATTATGTTGGACATTAGTTCTTATCTTTAACCACAAGTTTTTTATGTCTTGAACTCATGTTCCACTACCATGATTCTTGGTATCATTGATATTTATAGCATATACTATTCTCTAGTATTGATTCACATGCATTATTACATAAATTTTATTGATTACAATAATTAATCTCATTATCTATATCATAATTTATGGATTACCTACATGTTATTACATGTTTCTATGCTTGACCATTAAGATGATCATCTCTTTAAATATCGACCATTGATCTTAAGATTGGAACCATGATCTGATGGTCTTTATTCAAATTGTTCAACTTTAAAATGTATCCATTGGATCAAGTTCTGATAGGCTTATGCACTCTATTCAATCTTCACATGCTTTCAGACTTTAACTTTTCAATTTTAAAACACATATGTTGATCTTTCCGATTTGAGATCCTATGTGCCATTATATCTTCATAGTTGCATGAACTTTATCTCTATCTATGGTTAAACATTGACCACATGTCCTTATATCATTGCATCTTTAGTTTTTGGAATGAATAATCTTCTTTAATCTCATAAAACACTCTTGATATTTAAATCACCTCTATTTCATTAAACATTGAGAACTTTATCCCATTAAGTCCACTCACTTTGTTAGATCTTCATTACATGATCAACCACTCACCATTTGATCTTCTGAAAAGCTCAAACTTTATCTCTAATGAGATCCCATTAATGTGACACTTGACATTATCATGTGAAGTCTACACATTGGTATAAATTCTCACTATTGAGACACTTGGTATCATCACATTGATCATTGACTAATTGACTTTGAACTACACCATATATTTATTGATCAAGCTCTGTGATTGTGACACTTGAGACTAACACATTCGCTTATAGGTACCTTTAACATATTGAATTTTTTGTGAATCATTGGATCTTTAATGTATGATTAAGTGCTAACCATTAAATCTGCTAACAAGATCAAACTTTACCTTGTGAAGAGCTGACTAAGTATTGGGATGATCTCAATATTCTTGGAAGGCTACCTTTGCACCTTCATATCTTTTTCTTCGTTCATCTGCCTATTCTAAAATTTGGACCATATAAACTAGGCATGATAATGAACATACTTGTATGCTCATTTTTTTTCTAAATCCTTTGCATGTGTGAGATATAATTCCATTAATCTTCTCACTCAGATTCTTTTTCCATAGAGATAACTATGCTTAAAATTGCCTGGAAGGCCAACTTTATTTTTGCATAACTATTGATGTGATTCATTTCATGACCTATAATTTAGTGCATAATATAATCTAACATAGGGAATTCAATCCATACAATTATCTACTCTATAAACCTTCATATATGATATATATGACATCATAAAAATGTTTACTTAGCTTTTTCTTTCAACCTTCAAATTTGACTAAATGTGGGAAAACATTGTCAAAATGCTTGGGAGCCCAAATTTACACATGCATATCTTTTGTCAGGATACATTTCATGACCTGAGATTCAAAAAATAGAAACTAATCACAAAAATTAACAAACCATTTTATCTTAACACCTCCATGTGTGAAAATTATGACCTCATCAATATGATTACTTGGCTTTGTTTGAACCCTTTTGCAAATTTGGCTAAGTATAGAAACTTAGTGAATTCTATCTAAGTATCCAACTTTGCAACTTCATATATTAGACCATGCTTCAAATCATGACTTCAAATTTGGCAAATAACAACAAGGGTCGAATGTGATAATAACCATATGACCAACTCCCATAGGCTCATCCACACATGGCAATGGTGATATCAACAAACTACCTATTCATATTTTTCTCTATAGACCCAAAATGTTGAGATTATCAATATGAATAACTAGATGAATTATAATAATGCACATAATTAATCCATTCATCCTTGAACTCTGAAAGGATTCCTTGCACATACTCAAATTACCATACTTATCCCTGAACATCAATGACATATATAATGCCAATAATCTCCCTTTTTACACCAATAACAATCATATTGACAATAAGGACTAGGATATAATACCAAATTCTAGATGTGAAATGACTAAGAGGGGGTGAATCATTCTTCAAAAATTTATTTAACAATATCACTTGAGCAATCATAGACCATTCAAATAAGCATGTATATCTAGCAATCATAAACACATATCCACATGATCATCAAACACATGAAGACAATATATATGTGGGAAACCTTCAAATTGAAGAAAACCCACTGATATCTAAAAAATTACTACATTCCTATAAGACAACACCAAATTTAGTGAAGTACCCACTTCACATAGAGCACCAACCCCAACTAGCTTAGCACCAACTCATCTAGACTTTAACAAGTACTAACTTGCAAGGAGGCACTACCCCCCTAGATTATTAGAGGTATAATCAGTAAGAGAGGGGGTAAATTAGTGAGCCTAGATATTTCAATAATAATTACAATCCTCTAAAACTATTAGATAGTTAGCTTATATTAACTTGATCAAGTAATAATAACAAGAGAGCTCATTCAATCAATGCATATACAAGATAAAATACACAACACATAGTTTTTATGGGAAACCCTCATGGGGAATAAAAAAAATTTAAAGGCTAAAACACATATAATAATTATTATATAATAAATTACAAAAAAAATATCGGTCAACTCCTTTATACTATAAACCCTTGATCAAATCCTCTTGACCAAAGGCCTTTACTAAAACACCTTTTTCACAAGGAATAACTACCCCTAACAAATTTTAAGTTTTTTAAACACTCATTTAAACACCTCCACCTTATTAATTATGTATTAAAAACTTGATGATGGATATTTGATTATCTAACCCATGCACAAACTCCCTCTTTATCTCATACAGGCCTCTCACATAGGTATGTCATAATCTCTCTCTTTCTTCACTCAAACTATCCTCATATGCACACTCAGACATCTTTGCATATCCTCTAACTATAAAATTAATATTGTAACATCATAAATATGATCTACATGTCATACACATAGTCAAAAAACTACTTTTCTTATCAATCCATCCATTGGGCACTTCTACTTCTCCTTCATTTCACAACTCTCACATGCACACCTTGCACAAGTCTCTTCAAAAGCCTAGAAACCGTCATATTTAGTTTCACTATATATATAAAATTCATGAATTATCAATTCCATAGTATTTATTTTTATGCCAAAACACATGCCTTCACCTTGAAGGCATCTTACATTGGTCACATTTAAGCACAATTTTCTTTCAAAATAGGCCTAAGTCACCTTTTAGGTCCTATGATGACCCATTGACATTTTGGAAATTTCTATGATAAAAATAGGAATACAAGAAAACTTTCCACATGACCCATTTGACATCATCAAATGATCATAGTCACTAAACACTCTTTTACTAAGGCACAATTTGCTCAAACAACATTCTGTGCACACAATCACCATGAACAAACACATAGTCAAATTCTAAACCTTTGTTCATACTACGTACAATTGGTTAAACATTAATAATGCACATAGATGGTCCTTATGGATTATAAAACATGATACAATACATAATTCATAATGATATATGAAAAAAACATTAAAACAAGCTTGGACATCCTTCTCAAGTCACTTACAAAATATAATTAAACACAGTCAACTTTGGACCTTCATAACTTTGACTATACACACTTTCAGACCTTTAAATTTGTATTTAAAAATTAAAATTGGAGTCCTATAGAAATTAAATTTTTATATCATGGTTAAATTATGCATATATTTAAATTTTATGGCTTAAAAACTAGACACTAGTCTTTCCTTTATTAAATTCAAATATTTGAATTCAAATGGTCATAGTTAAACATTGAACACTATGCTCACATCTTGTGTCCTCACTAATTTATATCAATCACAAACTATTTATATTATTGTAAAAAGTTTTAAATTTAACTCATAATGTTCCACTACCAATTGTTAAACCTAAAACAATTCACCTCATCTCGTGTAATATTTGCAATATTGACTCAATGTGTACCATCAATCTCTGTAGATTAGTTAGGTATTTATCTTATACCACTCACCATTAAATATTTCTCAAAACCCACATGATCATGAAACTTGGAACCATTTCATAACTCTTGAGAACTTTTACTATTTAAACATCATGTAATTCTTACCATCTCGCTCAACATGCACCATCAGATCAATTTTGTGTGATCGCCTATGCACCATTAGATCTTCATTTGGTCATGATATTTAACTATGTTAACCAACGAACACTTTGACCTCTTTAAATTGATATGGACCATATATATTCATTATATGATCACATATTATCCATTATATCTCCATTTTGTCTTGATTTTTAACATCATGCAAAAATGACTAAGTATGGGGATTGCAATCTATCTATAAGGTCAACTTTCCACATCGATATCTTTTTCTTCACTCAAGTGCATTTTTTGAAATTTGGAACATATGATCTAATCAAATAAGATAATATATCCATGTGTAAATATTCTCCTATAACCCTCACATCTATGAAATATAATGACATTAAAATGGTTACTCATATTTTTTCTCTCACAGAGCCAACTATGTCAAGAATTGTCTGGAAACACCAACTTTGAACATGCATATCTTATTTTGCACTTCATCACATGATCTTAAATTTAGAGAATATAAAATAGGAAATAAATAAATAAATATGATCAAATTCTCTTGAAACATCCATGTGTTATATATTACATCACCAAACTGCTTACTCAGCTCTTTCTTACCTCACACAAATTTGGCTAAGTATGGAAAAACACTATCAAATTACTTGGGAGCTTAGATTTTCACTTGCATATCTTAAGTTGAAATTCATCACATGACCTATAATTTATCAACTATAAACTAGGTAGAAATGTTATCATATCCATATGACCAACTCTCCTTGACTCATTCACACATGGCAATGGTGAAGTTAATAAATTACCTACTTAAATTTTTTGCCACTGGACCTAAAAGGTTTAGATGGAAAATATCAACTACCAGATGAACTCCACTCATTAACACAAATACTGAAATCATTATTGAATTATAATATTACCCCTTGTACATCCTAAAATCACCATAATCATCCTTTAACATCTCTAACCATGTCAAAACTGAAGATCAACCAAGCCTCCTTCAAGCATACTAAGACAACCACATTGCACACTTTGAAATTGTCACTTAGAATATCAATGAACTTCATCCACTAATAAATAAACCTACATGAAATCACCATGACATCATTTACATCTCTCTAAAAATCTCTTCTTTTTCATTGATTCCAGCACCCATCAATAAACAACTCACCTTCCTTCTCTCTCTTCAAGAACTCTCAAAATATGAACTTTATCCCCCTTTGACACAATGACAAAGTGGGCACCAAATGATCATAAGGACCTAAAAATATCATAAAAATAGGAGAGTTCCACCTTATAAATATGATACAAACTCCCCCTTACCTTGACCCTACCTCTTCTTACCTTGACAACATCCTTCTTGCTATATGCCAACATTCTTCTTCAATCAAGCACTGCAACCAATGAATAAAGAACCCACAAAATAATAAAATATAATTTAACTTAACAAGATACATATAATAGGGACTCCCCCTAATATTTTTGATCCATTTCATCATTTGAGCATCTTCATATCTCCATACACCATGAAGAACCACCATAGAGGCTTACTAGCGTCCTTTCTCAAACCACCTCAAGGACCACCAAAATAACTTCATGCTAATAACCAAATAGAAAAAATGATATAAACCATAATAATAAATATCCTATAAATAGTCATGCCTTATTATTTTTGATAAATGAAACAAAAATCACTCTTTTTCTTACTACACCTATCTAGTCTCCTTGTAACCTTACTTGGAACTTGTAGAGCCCACAATGTTTATTGGACACACCATAAAGACCTAAAAATTCATGTATGGATAAATATCATATTCCCCCTTAATCAAATCAATTTAAAAAAACTAACTCATCCTATGAAACATACTTCCTTCAAAAACCATCTTGCTAATTAGGCCTCCATCTTGACAAAAAACATGAATAAGTTGAAAAACACAAACCTTAGAATATTTGTGAAGCTTGATTTAACAAAACATTTATCCCATTAAATATATCAATAATAATTATACCTCAAATCATGAGGCAAACCACTTTTATAGTAGCGCCTAGAACCCTAAAATCTCAAAACAAAGTCAACAAACCTCCTTCTAGTCAATGCACACCTCTGAAACTTGTTTCAAACCTAGAGATACCCATTGCACACTTTTGGACCAAGATTTTAATTTAAACACCTTTGAGAACCCATACATCTTATAACCCATCTTAGGACCTGCATATTTTTAAGCACAAACTAGTAAACCCAAGAGTAAACAAAAAGTTCCAATTTGTCTTCAACAAACCTTTAGACCATAAAACCACTTGAAGCATGCTATAATAAGGTCAATATACCTTTATATGCAAAAATATCATCTTAAAATTGCATCAATCTCATTATGCCACCTGGAAACACCCATTCTGACCCTATAGATAAACCATATACAACTATCAACAACATGACATCACCATAACATATCTTCCATTTGGACATACTTATTCAAATTTAAAATACTAATCTATGGCCTTATAGGACTATCTAAAAAATACCATATAAACTCTTCCTTCTCCATTGAAATGAGTCTCTTAAGAAGCATAGATAGAGACATCCTTTATATCATAATGCTATAAAATAAAGTAAAGCTAGGAGTAACCCACATCTCCTTAGTAACCACTAAAATCCTCTTTTATCAATAATACTTCTTGATATTGTTCTTCTTCTTCTTATCCTAAACTATGAAAATTGGTTCCTTTTGTATATTACTCTCCTTCTCTTCTAAGATAGATTTGATAACACATGGATAACTATGAAATCTTGACATACCTTTTCATTTGAATAATCAACCTTATAGTTCTAAACCTCATCACCAGGCACTAACAATTGATCTTATTTACATGAATCTTGATAAAAAATAACATGATGCTCACGTGGATCCATACATACCTTAGAACTAGCTTCAATCAACACCTTGGTCTTCTCTTTGAGCTTGGTCTCTTTTTCCAAAATAGGAGTAGAAAATGAGAGCTCTTGACACTCTTCAACTTATATAGTATTCTCCACCATAGAAAACATATTAGTTAGACCTACAAAATCATCATGACTCACACTTACCACCTTTGGTTTCCATGAGCTAGCTTGCCTTCTTCCTCTCACTCTTGGAGCCTGATTGAACCTATTCCAATTTTTAGACCTTTTCTTACAAAATCTATTAATGTGACCAATCTTTTCATTTTTGTAACAAAAAATACTCCTTTATCAAAAATTAGCTTGTCTCTAATTGTTTAGAATAAAACTATCAATGTGTCTAATGTCATGACAATTGAAGTAAACTACTCTTTTTTAATAAGACTTACCTTGCCTTTCCTTATTTAGACAATGCTTAGTAAAGTGTCCCTCATTAATATATTTAAATAACTTAAATTTACTCACACCTTTTGATTGATGACCCCCATCATATTCCTATGAAAAATCAATCTTAATAAGTTTTCTACATTCTCTAGCTCTATGCCCAAACTTATTATATGTATAGCAGTAACCATTGAATTTCCTAAACCTCATGACATTTTGTTGTCTGATCTAATTTGTCTTCATTCTGCTAGCACCTTCATTCCTTGTCTCATTATTTGTCTTCAAATTATTATTATCCTTGTTTATATTAGTCTTTATCTTGTCTTAAGTTACAATTTTTTATTCTTCTTTATATCCAAGACCAGTCTTATCACTTGCATGCTTTTGTTCATCTAGAATATTATCTATATCACTTGAGCTCTTTTCAAATCTCATAAATGACATTAAATTACTATATGTCTTCTCAAAATCATATTGTAATGACTCATTTTAAATTACATACCTTACACATTCATCTTCTTTAGATTTTAGGCCTGTAGACATAATTTCCAATTGACAACTGAGCTTCTTGACCATATCTTCATGTTCCTTGGTGTCTTCGTTCATTCTTGCCTCATACACACTAAATTTCTCCTCAAAGTCCTTGAGTTTACATTTCATCTTTGTATTTATCATCTTCTCAATCTTCATTTCTTCAAGATCATTTGTCAATGCAGTCTTGTAGTCCACCTCATATTCATCATCATCTAAATCACTCCAAGTAGACTCATTTTGAGGTGATCAACTACTTTCCTCAGCCATGAATATGGATTCATCTTCAAAAATACCATCAAATTCACGATCATAATCTAAGTTACTAACTTCACTCTTATTTGATGAGCTAGAATCTTATTTGGTGTAGAGACTCTTCTTATCCTTGAAGTACTTCTTGTTGTCAAACATTCTGAATCCTTTTTTAATTTTATCAGACTTGAGTTATCTCTTACCATCATGATGACCTTTATCATTCTCTTCATCATCATATTTCTTATACTTATGTAGGAAATTATTAGAAAAATTTCCTAGCTCTCCACAATTGAAGCATTTGAGGGGTATTTTACCCTTACACTTACGTGAACCTATTTTCAATTTTATTGAAATCAAAGCAATTAGTTCAATCTTGAAATTTGCTTCCTTCATTGGTGGTATATCATCATTCTTCCTAATCTCATAGGTCATAAGGGTGCCATGCAATGAATCCATCTTCAACTGAGTAAAATCATAACTTTATTCTATAGAAGATAATTTTAGATCAAACTTTAGGGATAAATACCTTAATACCTTTCTAACTATAGTAAACTCTTCAAAGTTCTCTCCAAGACCTCTGATGATGTTCATTATCTCATCAACTCTCTGTAGAAAGGATGCCATAGAATATTCTTTTCTCATCTTGAGACTTTCAAATTACCTTATGTGGGTCTGTAAGTTAGCAATCTTGACCTTTGAATCTCCTTCATAAATAATTTACATTTTTTCCCATATCTCTTTAGCATATTTACAATGGATTACCTTGATGTATTCAGTCTCTAAAATACCACAAGTGATAACATTATTTTCCTTGGAATTGTTCTTGAATAAATTCTTATATGCAACAATAGATGGAGGAGTAGTATGAGAAACATAACCATCTACAATAGATTTACATATATCAAACCCTAGATACATAATGTATGTCCTCATCCTCATAGTCCAAAAAACATAATTTGATCCATTAAACATCAATTCTTTCTTAGTAGAGAAACCTCCTTGATGACTACCCATATTGTAATTTGGATCACCTTCAAGATGTTAAGCTTTGCAAGAAGGACTTGCTCTGATATCAATTATTATAGGTATAATCAGTGAGAGGGGGTGAATTAGTGAGCCTAGATATTTAAATTACAATTGCATTCATTTCAAACTATTAAACAATCAACATATATCAACTTGATCAAGCAACATTAACAAGAGAGCTCATTCATTCAATGCATACATAAGGTCAAACACATAACACATAGTTCCTATGGGAAGCCCTCATGGGGAATAAAACCAACTCTCAAGAATACAACAACTAGACTAATATCTTATAATGAATTACATACATGAGAATTGTCAACTCCTTTACACTAGGAAACCTTAATCAATCCTCTTGGCTAAAGGTATTTAGTGAAACACCTATTTTACAAAGAGCAACTACCTCTAAGGAAGATCAAGTCCTTAAGACCCTCATTTGAACACCTCCACCTTAGAACTAATGTCTTAAAAACCTAATGAAAGATATCTATTTATCAAACCATTGCAAAAACTCTATCTCTCTATCTCAAATAGGCCTCTCACATAAGCATGCAACAATCTCTCTACTTCACTCAAACTATCCTCATATGTACACACAACCCTCTTCACATATCCTTAAACTAGAAGATCACTTTTATGACATCATAAATATGACCTATAAGTTGTACACATAGTCATCAATCTACTCTACTCATCAATTCATCAACTGGGAACTCTACCTCTCCTTCACTCCACAACTCTCACATATACCTTACACTAGTCTTATTTACTAGTCTTCCACAAGGCTAGAAACCAACACATTTGGTTTCACTATTTCTATATAAATCATAAATTAATAAGATCAAAATATTTTATTTTTGTCTATATTACATGCATTCACCCTTAAGGTATCTCATATGGGTCACACTTAAGCACAATCCACTTTCAAATGGGCCTAAGTCACTTTTAATTCCTATGATGACCCATTCACCTCTTTAACACTTATCTAAGAAAACTAAGAATACATGAGAATTTTTTTAACTCATGAGCCCATGCCACATGATCTATAGGTCCTCTTTAAGTTCCCATATCTATCATAGTATCCTCCTGCTTAAGCATAAATTGCTTAAACAACATTTTGTGTACACAATCACCATGAACGAATACACAGTTGAATTTTAAACCTTTGTTAATTCTACATATGATTGGTCAAAAGTTCATAATGCACAAAAATTAACCTCGTTTAGTTTAAATTTTTTTACCATAGCTAATTCATCATTAAACATCAAAACAACATTAGAATGATCTCAATTACCCTTCTCAGGTCTCTTATTAAACATAGTCAAACACACAGTCAACTTTGGATCTCAATAAATTTCCTATACATACATTCAAACCTTAAAAAAAATATTTATGGATGCACCTTGGAGTCCTCTGCATCTTTGATTTTTACTATACAATAAAATTCATCTATATCAAAAGATATGGCTCAAAAACTAGACACTGGTCTTTACTTTACAAAATTCAAATATTTAAATGCAAATAGTTATAGTTTAAATTCAAACACTATGTTCGTAGCTCATGTCCTCACTTATTAAATTAAACATGCACCATCGATCTTCTTTAAACTTTAATTCATAGTGTGCCAATGCCCAAATGTTAAACCTTGAACATGTTGACCTTATCTCATATAATCCTTTAATATTAACTCATCACACACCATCAATTTTTGTGGATCACTCAGGGCTCTACCTTATATCTCTCATTATTTGATATTGCTCAGAACCCCCATGATCATGACACTTATCACCCTTGTGTGCATTCTAAGCACTTATAACATTAAACATCAAGAACTTATCCTTATTCAAATCAATAAGTACTATTAATCTTAATCTGTATGAATTCTTATTATCCATTAGATATTCATCTGGTCTTGATCTATTACATCATGAAAAATAGACTAAGTATGGGGACTATTACTATATACCTATAAGGCCAACTTTGTACCTGCATATCTCTTACTTCACTCAAGTGCATGTTCTAAAATTTTAACCTTATGATCTTTTCACATAAGATAATCCAACCATGTTTCAATTTTCTTGTATAAACCTCACATGTGTGATATTTAACAACATTAAAATGCATCCTTAGTCTTATCTATTCACAGAGCCAAGAATGCCAATAATTACCTAGAAGGTTGACTTTACACATGCATATATTTTGACATAATTCAATGCATGACCTAGAATTTATCCTAAATTAACTATGCATAAAATTGAATAAACCCATATGATCAACTTCTCTTGAATTATCCACATATATGATATATGTGATCAATAAACTGCTTACTCAGCTCTTTCTTACTTCATGCAGATTTGGCTATCCAAAAACACTATCAAACTACCTAAGATCCCAACTTTGCACTTTCATATATTTTGTCTCTCTTAGTTACTGACCTAAGATTTAGTGCATAAGATCTAAGGATAATAGTGAATAAACCCATGTGAGCATTTCCTCCTAACACCTTCATGTATTTGAATTCTAACATCATCAACATGCTTACTCAGCTCTATTAAACATAGAAAAACATTGTCAAAATATTTGAGATCCTAAATTATCACCCACATATATTTGATTGTGCTTCATTGCATGACCTAAAATTTAACACATAAGGTTTGGGGACTAATGTGATGACAACCATATAACCAACTTACCTTGACTTATCTACACATGGAAATTATGACATCATTAAACTATCTACTCAGATTCTCCACTATTGGACCCAAAATATCTAAAGGAGAACAATGATGAACCAGGTGAATTTTACTTATGCACACAAGATCTTAAATTATCTTATATGACTGATAGGACCCCTTAATATTCTAAATACTTTAGACTCATCCCTAATCATCTCAAACCATGCCAAAATTGAAGATCAACCAAGCCAACTTCAAACACACTTTGACAAGCACATTACACACTTTGCCATTATCACCTATGCTATAAAAGAACTTAATCCACTAAATAGGAAACATACATGACATCACCATGACATAATTTATAACTCTTCAACATAACTCCTTTAGATTGAATAATCTTGATCAAATCCTCCTGACGAAAGGCATTTAGTAAAATACATGTTTCATAAGGAACAACTACCCCTAAGGAAGTTTAAGTCCTTTAGACCCTCCTTTGATCACCTAAACCTTATTAATAATTTATTCAACAAATTATGATGTATTTTTTATTATCTAACCCCTACATAAACTCCCTCTCTATCTCATATAGGCCTCTCACATAGGCATGCCACAATCTCTCTCCTTCTTCACTCAAACTATCCTCATATACACACTCTCAAACCTCTTTGCATATCCTAAAAATTCAAGAGAACTATTATTATATCATAAATATTACCTATAGGCCATACATATATTCAAAAATCTAATATACTTATTAACCCATCTACTAGGCACATATACTTCTCTTTCACTCCACAACTATCACATGCACACCTTGCACAAGTCTCCTCAAAAGTCTAGAAACCATCATATTTGGTTTCACTATATATAGAGAATTCATAAATTATAAAGTCCACAGTCTATCATTATCAGCCAAAACACATTCCTTTACCCTAAAAATATCTTACATGGGTCACATTTAAGCACAAATTTATTTTAAAATAGGCCTACATCACCTTTTAAGTCCTATGATGACCCATTCACCTTTTTGACACTTCTACAAGTAAATTAGGAACATAAGAACAATTTAAAAATGCATGGACCCATTATAAATGACCCCTTAAACATCTATAAATGATCACATTCACCAAATGCTCATCTAATAAGGCACAATTTTCTCAAACAACATTCCATGCACACCGTCACCATGAATGGACACATAATCAACTTATAAAACTTTGTCCATAATACATACAATTGGTAAAACCTTAATAATGAACATAAATTTTCCTTATGAAGTATAGAACATGATCCAATAGATAATTCATCATGATATATCAAAACAACATCAAAACAAGCTTGAACATCTTTCTCAGTTTATTTGCAGAACATAGTCAAACACACAGTCAACTTTTGACCTTCATAACTTTTACTATACACACTTTAAGACCTTAAAATTTATATTTACAGATGTGATTTTGAGTAATATACAAATTATATATATATATATATATATATATATATATATATATATATATATATATATATATATATATATATATATATATATATATTGAAAGTTATGGCTCAAAACATAGACACTGGTCTTTCCTTTAATAAATTCAAATATTTGAATTTAAAAAGTCACAATAAAACATTAAAAACTATGATCACATCTTGTGTCCTCTATGATTTGTATCAATTACACACCATATATATTATTTTATGAATATATACCTTTAACTCATAGTTAACCATTTCCAAATTTTAAAACTCAAATAATTAACCTCATCTCATGCAATCTTTGCAATATTGACTTAATTCACACCATCAATCTCTATGGATCAACCAGGTCTTTATATTATAGAAATCACGATTTGATCTTGATCAAAACCCCCATGATCATGACACTTGATACCCACACATTCCTCATAAATATTTTTACTATTTAAACATCATGTACTTTTTATCATCTCACTCAACATGCAACATTAGATCAATCTTGTATGATCGCCTACACACCGTTGGATCTTTATTTGGTCATGATATTTAACTCTATTAATCAATGAACACTTTGAAATATTAGAATTGATGTAAAAAATAACTATCTAATATATTATTTCCCATGATAGATTAGATATTAATCTAGTCTTGATCTTTAACATTGTGTAAAAATGACTATGGGGACCATTGCAATCTATCTATAAAGTCAACTTTTCACCTCCATATCTTTTGGTTTTCTCAAGTACATGTTCTAAAATTTGGACCAGATGATCTCCTCACATAGGATAATCCATCCATGTGTCAATATTATCCTAGAAACCTCACATGTGTGAGATATAATGACATTAAAATGGCCACTTATATTTTTTTCTCTCACAGAGCCAACTATGTCAAGAATTGTCTGGAAAGGCCAACTTTGGACATGCATATATTTTATTATGCTTCATTGCATGATCTTCAATTTAGTGAATATAAACTAGGAATAAAATTGAACAAACCCATATGATCAAATTATTCTTAAACATCTACATATGTGATATATTCCATAACCAAACTACTTACTCAACTCTTTCTTGCTTCATACAAATTTAGCTAAGTATGGGAAAACACTATCAAACTACCTAGGAGCCCAATTTTTCACTTGCATATCTTAAGTTATGCTTCATCACATGAAATAAAATTTAACACATAGAAACTAGGTAAAAATGTGATCAAAAAGATATGACCAACTCCCCCTAAATCATATATGAATGGTAATGGTGACATCAACAAAGTAACTACTCATATTTTCTACCACTAGACGCAAAAGGTCTAGATGAAAACTATGAACTACTAGATGAATTAAACTCGTGCACAAAAGAACTAAAAACATTACTAAATTTTAATAGGACCCTTTACACATCCTTAAATAACCATAATAATCCTTGAACATCTCTAACCATGCAAAAACTAAAGATCAACCAAGCCTCCTTCAAGCATACTAGGACAAGCACATTGCACACTTTAAAATTGTCACTTAGACTATCAAGACACTTTATCCACTAACCAGGACACCTACATGGAATCACCATGACATCAATTAAAAATATCTAGCATAAATTAATCCACACCAAATCAGACACTTGAATTTATCACCTTTATAACATTTTTTTTGTCATATAATAGATGATGATCTTCTTCAACTCTTCTCTCTCTTTGATCTCTTTCAAACTGCCTTCTAGGTTTCTTCGCTCAACTTGTCCTCTTTTTGAATTGATTAGGTCATATGAACTTGACTATCATACATATAACCTATATCAAATATTCATCACTAATCATTTAAACTCCTTTTGTAGTCTTCAAAACCTTCTTCTACTTACCAATGTACTATTTTATTTTTTGGTTCTCTACACACACTAATAGGCCTAAAATTGCCTAGTATCTATACAAATATATATTCATATACTTCTTGGTTAGAAAAACACCCTTGTCCTCTTATTTATGAACTTTAATTTATCTTATTAAATCTCATAAACATGGATCAAATGTTCTTTGAGTCCCTTTATGTCTGACCTACCTCAGTTAGGCCTTATCTTATCTTTAGGTCTCATGAAGACCTAATCCCATTAGGTCTACTTAGGACATGTTACACTTAGTATTCCTTGGGATAAAATTAAACACATAAAATAAAAGGAAAAAATCATATTAAATTAAAATATACCCATTATAATCACATCTAGGCTTTATAACACCTTTTATCTTCAACCACCACTTGAAGCACACCATTAGCAGGGTTCATAATTAGGCTCGTGCATACCTAGAAAGTCTATCTTGAAAAACTAAAGCATAAAAACAAATTTGGAAAAAAAACCTGGAAAAAAATAATATATACATAATCTACATGAACTCAGTGTAATTACCATGTGATTTAAACTTTAGAACTCAGGACAAAAAGACTCAAACCCTTCTCTATAAAAAGCTCACACTAAATTGCCAATTAGCCTCAGAATACAGTCATGGAAAATTTAACATATTACACCTAAAGAAACACATTAAAGGAATAAAATGTGTGTATATTATAATAAAACATACTTATAACAAATTTAAACAAAAATATCATAATATCTATTATGAATTATTTGTTTTGCAGACCAATTTGTTAACCTTCTCTTTCACAGACCTTACTTTGTCAGACAAGCCTTTTGGCTTCAACATTTTCACTACTTTTACTAAATTATAATATTATAAAAATAATTAATATGCCATTAAATTAACAAAAAAACATGTTATGAATTATATGCATCAACTCATGGCGTAGAGTCTCAAACTTATCATTGCAACTTGCTTACCCAAAACTACCAATTTACTTTGAATATTAGTCCTAGTGAAAATGACCTTCAACACATATATGATACTTTTAGAGACTTCCAATGAATTTTTATGATATTATGATATCACTATAAAAATATAATATATAAATATAACATGGTAAAATTTTAATATTGGTCTTGTAAACCAATCTCATAACCTTACACCTTCATTGTCTTATCTACACTAGACATGTCAACTCATGAGAAACATTTTCATCATATTCACTAACCTCCAAGACTTATAACCCAAATTTAAATGTCTTAAATTTCTTGAAAATTTTATCTATGCACTTAGATTCATTCCTATTCCATGATAACACATCCCTAATCACCTTCTCACTTATACCTAGGTTTCTCACTATTTGCACCATTAGGCCTATTAGTGATAGGTCAACTTGTATGACCAGTTTATCACACCTAAAGGATATAATATGATCATAAAAAACCATGGAAACCAAATAAAATTATCAATATTCAAACTCTATCCATTTAATAACTTTAAACTGGTTAACTCTAACTAACATAACAAATCTCTAAGAAATAAGGCCTTTCCTGTAGGGTTCACTCACTCACCTAAATATTCAACCACACCTCAAGGTGCTTGTGAGATTTTAATATAACCTAAAATCAATTTTCTAGCCATACCAATCCATTCTAAGAATTTTATAGCAACTTCTTTCATATCAGGTCATTATTAGGGTTTTTTGAGGGTTTAAACCATATCTTAGTCTTAATGATCATTAATAAAGCTTAGCCCCTTATTTTATAAACTAATGCCTATAACATTGACCTCAGACCCTTAAAAATATACCATGAATTTATTAGGTTTCCATGCAAAGGTTACACATTCCAATGAACACTTGAAAGTCCTTTTTCGGGTTGAGAACCTTCATTTTGTCCACACAAGAGACCTCAAAACACCTTTTCTTTCTTTAACCTTAAAATATTGACCTAAAACATGGTAAACATACTTTAAAAAAATTACATAACTCTAAAAACACTCACCTATCCATACTTTCCTTGGAAACAAAGAAACAAAACCTCATATCCCATTAGGACATGCTCTCTCTTTGCTCTTTAGACTTTCACTTGTAAGTCATATTAGACCTTGAAAATGACCTTCCAACCACTATCCAAGATTTAAATAACTCATATACAAACTCAAGAAGTATCTCTCATGATCAAACACTACTTTACATCCTTCATAGGCCTTGGTAATACCTAATGACACCTCATTAGGCCAAGCAGGGTTTAGAGGTGGTCTAATTACATACTAGATATATAGGTGTTACCCTTGTAGACTCATTCTAAGACTATTATAAGTGATATAATGCCCCATATTCATAATCAATCAACCTCATATAGCCTCTTATTCTTCTTTGCATCCATCTCATTAGGACACCAAGCTCATACATTCTCACAAGGTCTCTTCATGCTATGACCAATGGCATGACTAGGCTTCTCAAACTTCTTGAATCTTGGAAACTAACCTTGAAACAATCCTTGATGATTCTACTTTTTTTTAAAAATTATTTAATTATCCTTAGACAATATCATACCTATGAACATACCTCTTTATGCTCATCATGCACATGCTCATGATATGACTATGCTAGTTATGACTAGGCTTCTCAAGACACCTTGTACTCAAGGATTAGTACTCAATCATGATTACCTTGACCTGAATCTTGAGATCAACCTTAGAAGAATAATTAGGTTTCATTAAAATTCTATCTTTTCACATGGATTCCTTGTCACATTAGTCACATACACTCATAACTCATAAACTATTCACCATGCATCTTCACTAGATATACCTTGACATCAATGACACCAACCTTGACATCAAATGAAATAAAACTTGACGTTAATGACAACACTTCTCAATGGTTATCTAAATGTAATAAATGTTAATATGTCTACTTTATAGAAAGAGGGTACCTTGAGCAATTAAATGAGGAAATTACTAAGACTTGTATATTTTGCCATGGAAATTGTAATTGTAAAGCATGCTTATGCAAAGGAGGTCATCTGAAGGTCCCATTGAAGAAAATAATAGGTGTTGACTAAGATTAAGGATGAAGAGAAATTGAAATAGGAGGAAGAGGCTAGGATTTAGGGCATGATAGTAGAAAAGATGGAGATTTGAAGTTTATAAATTTGTTCATATGATTTCCTTTACTATGATAATTGTAATACATCTATTGTAGATTTGCATGAAATCTGCCCAAATTTTTATTATGATCATTGCATGAGTTATTATCATGAGTTATGGTAAGGTAGCTAGCTTGGAGGTGATGAAGCACAATCAGCCCAATAATATTCCATCAAGATAAGTATTGAGGAAAATATGTAAAATTCAATTTAAAGGGAGGTATATAGAGATTTCAAAGGAAGATGTAATTTTACATTTTGTAAATGTTCAATTTGAAAATTTCACTCAAAATTCCCCCACCTTCCATTCAACATGAGGTCAAAGATTCAAAGTGGAACTTTCGAATCCAATTACAACTTTGCAATTTTGCAAATTATAAATTTTATTTAAAGTTCCCATGTTTATGATGGGACTTTTCAATGGAACTACAACTTCATATTATAAGTTGATAACTTGTAAATTGGAAATGTGCACCTAAGCTCCATTTTATACTAGACTAAGAGGTGTAAAATTGAAAATAAGTTCTAAATTACTACTTGAGAAAAAAAAGGAGTAAAATAAGGCACTTAAGTATTATAAAGTTTGGTGGTAACCCTAAAAAGGCAAAATAAAAAAGAGAGGCATGAGAAAGTTTGGTGTTGACCACAAAAGGCAAAAAGGTAAACATAAGATAAGTTGCATTTTCTAAATATTTGGACATTTTTTAATACCTCCAAAGAAAAAAATTGTTACAAGGGTTGTGAGATCAAGGTGGGTCATTGAAAAGAGTTTTTTTTAAATGAGCATGGATCTTGCATTACTTCTCTCATAGCTGGAGTATTCTAGTGCACTCATTACAAAGCCAGGGGCATTCTTTGGCTTGAACAAGAAGAATGGAATCTATCCACAAGTTTCTATATTTTTATATGATTAATAGGAGAGCATAGCTAAGTAATTTCATAAGAAGACAAGGAGTTTGTTTTTCTCCCAAGGGAATATTCTCCTTTAAGCTCAAATGTAATGGATTTCAAACTAAGGAGATCAAAGGTTTGTTAATAAATTTCATCATTACATGGACAAGTAGTTTCTAAAACCATTCCCTTCCAAGAGCATGAGCTTCTAGGCATGACCAAGGTAATTTTCCAGTTGAAGCATCTCAAAGTAATATTCTAGGTGAACGAGTTGTATAATTAGAGAGGGTCTATCCTCTTTACAAGGTTGTTATTGGTTTTCCTAGGTCTTAGGATATTCCGTATTTTTAGGATCCTTGTGTGTATTTTGTTTCTCTTACTAAGGTGGTTGTAGTTGTATAACCATTAGTAAATTTTGAGAGCATGTATATGTGTCCCCTATAATAGAACAAACTCACCATGTTTCTCCCCATGTTAGCATTTTGAGAAATGATGTATGTAAGATATAATTTTAAGTTAATAAAAAATAGTATGATTTCTACTGTATCTTATCATTGAAATGCAATAATATACTTTTCATGCTCTCTGATTGGGTATTTAGTTTTATACTCATCAATGATAGTTGTTTTTGGAATAGATGTAGGTTGTAAATTCCTTTCTACAATGTGATTTGGGAATGTGTTGTTGATAACCTTTAAGGAATCCTGGGTTTATATATTCGATAAGATAAAGTATTTGAATCTCTACTTTCAATGTATGATTTAGGGTTTCAAAGATCATATAAATATTTGCATTATATTATCACTAATAAATGCAACTCATTCTTAATAATTTTCTTAGCTTGTCTTTCAATATTCTACATTTATTATGAATGAATTATGTCATGATTTTTGAAGGAATTCTTGTTATTTTAAAACCACCAAACCACTTTTTTATATCTATCTAACTCATCCTACCTGGTCTACTATGCAAATAATACATCCTATTGACTATTTTTAGTATTATTTGCTTACAGATGCATAAATAATACATTTATAAAATGTAACTATGTTTTTTATTTGAAGCCTAGCATTGTAATCTCTAGTTTGGCCTAGAGTTATTCAAAAAACTATTTAGAAATGAAGGTTATAGTCATATCCCCATCTATCTTTAGTAGCTTGTCTCTAACCTAGAGCATTTTCCTAGCCCGTGTGACACATCTTCCTTAGTAAAATGTGCAAGTTTGTTTATGCCCTTATCAAATTTGTCTTTTTATGGCTATAATCCCCATGGAGATTGAATTTTAGTATCCCTCCATGTAATTAATCCACCCCATAGGTCTTATCACCTTAGTTTATGTAGAGCTAGAAGTAACATGGATCTAACCATACCCTCTATCAATGTCTTCCAATCATTGTCTATGTTTAGTCCATTCTAATGCTAAACCCTTCCCTAGCTATAATGACATATTTATGTGTTTACCATCCAATTTTTCCATATTACCTGAGTATGCAATATTGAGTACAAGAGGTGTATAATAGGTTTGAAGCCCCATATTTTTGCCTCCAAACCAACCTTGAATTATGAACTAGAATTTGAAGGTTATTTGAGGAACATGTTATAGTGCGATGTCCACTGAGATTTCAACAAAAATATCTAAAATGTATCTATTCTAAGTTGATGAATTAAATCCATGATCCATGTGAAGAAAAAATCTTAATCGAGTGACAAAAATGATTGGAAAGGTTCATAATTGCACACACTCTCACAAACCTCTTACCTATAGAACTTTCATCCAACCTTATAAGACAACTAACCTAGTTGACCATCATACAAATGTGATCTTCTTTTCTCAAAATGAGAGGGATGTTGTATAGTCTAATCCAAATATGTATAGTTAAAACCGACACCTTTTAAGGGTCAAAAAAAGGAGTCTAAGGGCAAAAAAAATATTGAATTTGCATAGAACCAAGGACTTAAAATACAAAAAAAATCATAATCTTACACACAATGGAAAATGACTTAGAAGAAGTTTTCACTAAATTGAGTGAAATAAGGAGCTTCAAATGAGTTCTAAATAGTTGCAAGCTAATTTAAAATGTCGCAATAAATATTGGAGAGCCCATGCACTTGTCAAATAAACACTCAAATCAAACATTTAAGTCTAAGTCTCTAATGTCCTTGTATAAAAACTCCACCTCCATAATATATGTAACAAAGGAAACAAGGATGTCACCAAGTAAGAAGGATAAGGAGGCACAATTCAGAATAAGAGAGAAAGATTTATTAAGATTAACTTTAACCTGCACCATGGAGGGGATATAACCATTAGAACCAAAGTGAAACCAAGACTTATCGAAGGCATTATACTCATGAAATATATTATCCACATTCATGCAATCATAAAGGACCCATCTTTGAGTTGTATCATTTTTAATAGAAATGTTTGCAAGGTAGCTAGTTGGAGAACAAGGGGATAAAGCATGATTTGAAATTCCCACTATTTTAGATTCACTATAACATCAAATTATCCCTCACCATCACTACAACATCCTCAGCATGAGTAGAAAAAGAATCCAAACATTCATTTAGAAGAGGTGAAAGAGCAAGAGGTTGAATAAATGACACATACTTGGTTTTGGATTTTGTTGTAGCCCTGAAAGGCTCTTCAATCCCCTTGTCAGGAGCCTTGGAAGATGTTGTGTTCATAAAAACCTTCAATAACCCAGTCTTGCATAGAGGGGAGGAAAGAGAAGAAACCTTATTGTAACATTTTTTAGAGGAGGTGACACTATTCCTAACTTCTACTTTTTTTAGATTTACAAATTATGTGGCTTGGTCTTTTCAACCATCTAGTTCATACTTCCAACTAGAATCAAAATTAGACATTTTCAACCTAGAATAGTGTTGTAGATGGTGGCTGGATCAAAAGCATGTGAGAGGTTTAAACTTGAATTTTTTCCCCTAAATGCCAAATTTTTAAAGAAATTGAATAAAATTTTAAATAATTTTGAAATAAATTCAAACTGTAACCCTTTTTATATTATGAAAAAATATCTATTAAAATTTTAATTTTAATAATATAATATTTGTGTAGCTTTCAATTTTGGGTAACTACACAGAGTTGGGGGATAATTCTATGGAAATTTTTAGTAAAATGGTCATGTTAATAAATAATGTGATCACATTATTTAATTAATGTAATCATATTATTTAAATTATGTCTTGGTAATTATCGAGCCATAACATGATCACATTATTAAATAACATGATCATGTTATTTTAAATAATAATAATACAATCAAATTATTAATGAACTCATGTTATTGTTTTTTTAAATAACATGATCATGTTAATAATGTGATTGCATTACCTATGTTACCAAAAATAATTAAAACCAAAACTTGAATGCAAAATTCATCATTTTACGTTTGAATTTCCTTTGCTAACCTTGCCTTCCATGATCATGTTTTGGTGAGAGAGACACAACCTTTCCATAAAGTCAGTAAATTCATCCCAAGAAGTTGCTAAGGTAAGTGCTAAAAATCTACACTTTTTAACCTTATTTTTTAGTGATTTTTAGTAATTTTCAATGTTTAACCCTAATTTTTAGTAATTTAAGTAATTTTTAGCTATAATTTATTTGTTTTGAACATCACATCTTGATAACCATCCTATTATTTTTCCTAACCCTCCACATAACCCTCTTATTCCTCCTCATAACCTCCCACATAACCCTATACAAAACCCTCTTGTTCCTCATCCTATCCCTCCACCTAACCCTCCTATAGTTCCAAAAAATCCCCCAGCTAGTCAAGAGAGTCTAGTTGATAACATTGTTGTAAATACAGTTAAAATTGAAGAATTAATTTGGAGAATGAGGGATCCCACTTCCACCAACACACACCACACCCATCTAGCCAATCCCCTAGAGACATTATTAAGTCAAATTGACTCTATAACGAGTCAAATTGATAGATGGGATTCATATCAGGATAGTTGTAGGACTTATTATGATGACATATTGTTAGCACTTGAGGTAAATAACAAAGAAATATCAAAATCCTTCACTTTCACCTTATTCATTGACCTAACCACCACTACACCATTTTTGGTAACTACTAAACATTTTCCAATCCATTGTTTCTAACATAATTTAATCATAGCCAATTTTTAGGATCAATGGTGGATGGTGTTTGATTATCTACTATGTAATAAATATAAGGTCCCATTATATTTTTTGAGGAAACTCTACTATGAGTTTATCCTCAATGACATTCTAAATTATGTTGATTATAGTGAGTTTCAAGGATGAAGAAAAGGCTCTGTGTAGGATCGACTAGGTGCATGTCATGTGCCTAATCAGCCTACAAGGATCCATATCCCAAAACCAATTGAGCCCAAGATCTCCCTTGTAATTTAGTAGGTCCTAGATATTGACACTCTACATGCTCTTAGTTCACTCACTGATACATTCATTCAACATACAATTAGGCTCTCACAGATCGATGCTAGTGACATGCCACCTAGTGTGCATACCTGACCCCACCATTGCAGTTTTTATAGAGCTATGCACACTGTAAATTTTAATGAAAAAGACACTAGTGCTTTAGAGGGATTGGATAATATTATTATGAGTGATGAGTTTTTGACACACACATTTGGTGTGGATACATTAGCCACTACATAGATGCAGACATATTGTATATAAATGCCATGTTAAATTTAAATTAGATTTATAAATGTAATTTAGCTTAAAATTAATTTAAATTGAAATTAAATAATATATATGTCATTTTTTATGTCTTAGGAGGTGACAGTTCCTTCATCATCATAGTTTATATTTATAGCATTTAGTTTGATGTAGCCATTGCTTAAATTTTTTGATCCAACTATTGGCCCATCCGCTACTACATTTGTATCTTTTAACATGACACCTTTTACTTAGACAGAGGTAAAATTTTGAGTTAATATTATGCTATATATACATTTAATCTATTTATATTTTCCTTGTAAGTTTAATTTAAATTTATCTATCAATTACCTTGATGCATAGGTTATAACAAGCTTCCCTGATATGGATGCAAACACACACTTACCTCTACCAAATACCCATCTCTGATCTTTTCTTGTCCTTATTTGTCTTCTATCTTCAACATTTTTATCTCTTTTATCACTTTGCATTTACTGGGTATTTCTTGTTCATTCTTACCCACTCAATGGATCTTAAGCCTCCTTATATTCAACTAATCCTCCTTCTCTACTTGAATTCATTTTACTAATCAAATACCTCTACAATATTTCCTTTTAACATCAATTTCCTTAGTTCATACTTTGTTTTCATGTTCTCTCTCTTTATCCTTGCTTTGTTATTTATAATCTTCTTATGTGTTGATGAGCCTCATAAATGTCTTGTTCTTGTGTCCATATATTGTACTCATCTTACTTGTTAACCATGATTTTGAATACTTTTAAATATAATTTCCTTTCTTCATAAACCATATAGCATTATGTTTCTATATTATTTTAAATAGTTAGAATTATGTATTGGAATTAAATATATGATGGTTTTCTATTGATTTAGGATGAATTTTATATAAATTTGTTTTAAATATGTTTTGGAGAAACATGTATATAACATGGAGCATCCTACAACAAGAGAATATTGCTACATAAATCATCCTACAGCCACTATATAATCGAAGCTGCAGATGAACATATTTTTGATTATCTGTAAACTGAATCACATAAATTATTCTAACCTTCATAGCTCTCAATAAGGAAGCGGTTAAATAATGAAACAACCTTATTTGTCCTATAGCAAAGACATAGAATTCACATGAAGTATTCCTTTAGTAAAAGGAAGCCAGTTTTAGTTATCCGGAATCAAATATATCTTAGAATAAAATATATATTATTTTGAATAAAATAATATATATTTGTGTGTGTGTGTGTGTGTGTGTGTCAATAGAGTTGAGATATAGATAGAAAAATAGTAGATGTTTAATAAAGATTATCAAAAGTACATTGTGTTAAACAATTGTTATTGTAACTTTCTACATCAATTCATTGTTGCATTTTTTATTGATATAAGTGAGCAATTATGAGTTCAATTTAGTGTTGTGAGAGGAAAGATTGAAGCTAGACGTGGAAGGAGGAAGGGCCCATTTTAGAAGGCTGTAGCAATAATCCAACCCATTTAATTAGCTAAGCATGTTATTTGATTTCTTTAAGCATTGTGTGTTTCATTTATGAATTGTGTGATTTGAATTCTTGTTTAATATTTTTTTGCATAATCGTTTATTTCACATTATTTTTTTCATGTTTTATTTCAAGCGTTTCATTTACTAAACTTCAACATCTTAGATACAATTAGAAGAATGTTAAATTAGATATTGAGTGTGCACATACACTGATGTCATCCTATCAAGCTTACATCCTTAGGTTGCCATGTAAATGAGGTAGAAGGTATAGGTCCATGGTGACTCTCCTTGTCCATTTTGGTCAAGATAATACATCTGATTTTGAATAAGATGCTAATAATTTTTGGCACCATTACTGAGGAAGGGTGTCACACACCTATAGTATTCAATATTGATATCAATTATTTTTGGATGTTTATTATTTTTATTTCCAAAGCTTTCTATTATTTAGATTAAATATTTCCTACTTTCATAGTTTAAATTTACATTTTTTTCAAAGTAGGATAGTGGAAATTTTCAAAAATCCCCACATTACTAACCCTGTGTAGGCAGGGTGCGCAAAAATTTATAAAAATGGTTGACGTATGCAAAGTGAAGAGGACTATATAGGAATATTTTTGACTAAATAATTGAATTTTATTACAATATTAGATATTCAACCTATAGAAATTGAGGAATATGAAGGAATTCCTAAATATCACTCATAGTTATCAATAAAAGGGGTAGATAAGGAAGAATTTTTAGCTAGACTAGTAGCACAAGCTAGAGACCTTGAAGAGGTTCATACCCCTGGAAGAGACCCACATACAACATCTCTAAGAATTATAACCTTATCACCTCATACTTATGAATCTAAATATTTCTTCCCTCCATTACCCAAATTTATTTCTAAGGACACATTCAAAGATATTCTTACCCCTAGAAGAAAAGCCAAGCCAATATAATCTTCCAATTTAGAGAGACACTTTACTGAGACACTAGTGGAATCTTCTAAAACCTCCACATCATCTCCATTGTATAATAATCCATAATCCCTAAGGAAAAATATAAATTATCCATCTTTTACACCCTAGGAAACCAAAGAATTGATAGGAATTTTGAGCATTGGGTAGAAATAACCTCTCATCTACCAAAACAAAGAGTATTATAAGAAGAAAACACTACCAATGAGTCTGATACATTCAAATTTTCTATCCTTACTTCTAATGGAAATGCACCCATGAATAATATCCCTTAATTTTCCCTCCTTACCTTTAGAGGAAAAGCATATGAGGATCCAGATGCATTTCTTTTTTATTTTTGCATCTTATATCGTAGATATGACTATAATCAAGATGCTTAGAAACTCAATTTTTTTCTAGAAACACTCAATGATGCAACACTTAGATGGTTCATGGGACTTGGAGAAGATGCCATTTTTACTTGGGAAGAAATGAAGGAGAAATTTTTGATGAAATACCAAGACTATTTTAGGGGAAAAACTACAAGAGAGATGACATTTTCAAAATGACACAAGCTAATGATGAGTCATTAGAGTAATTTATAGAAAGATTTTTGTTCAGCCTTCAAAAATCTAAGAAAACTATAATGGATAAGGAATAATTCAAGCTAATATTCTTGAAGATAATTAGAGATGATTGTCTAGTCTAATGTCTGGTGGTGAAATTTATACATTACCTTTTGATGAACTAACATTTCTATATATAAACTACTCTAGGTCAAACATGAACAAAAGTAGGGGTATAACCCTTCCTATAGTATTTGTTGTAGGACCATCTAAAGGTGAAGTTAGCAACCTTCTCTAGGACATGAAGCAAGACATCATCAGTCACTTAGATACTCATCTTGATACATTACTACATGGAGGAATCAAGAAGAAACAATGAAATCCTTAGCCACCTATTACCCTAAATGTAGGAAGAAGAAGGTAGATTGCACATGTCACTCCATGAAAGCTCAGGTAACCAGCATAACCAAGGAAAATCATGAGATAGTGGATATACATGCTATAGGATAAGATGAGAATCAATTGTTTTTCATGGCTCAATGGAAACCATGGGTACAAAGACTAGGTATGCCATTAAACTTTATGTTTGTAAATTCTCAATTCTCAAATAATACTCAATATGGGTCTTAGATGAATATAGACAATCAAAATTGGTCCTAAAAAATATGGTAGGTACCCCATAATCAATTATAGATGTAACAAAATAGACAACAACCTCAAAATGGGAAATTATAAAACCAACAATGTTTCTATCCCTCTAATCCATATCAACAACAATGGAGAGGAAATCAAGGCTTTCCCCAACAAATGCAATAACCAAAATAGCAATAGGCCTTAATTTCAAACACTTAGCAACCTATTCAAATCAGTCAATTACCCACTAGACCATCCCCAATCCTACTAATAAGTTGGTTCAACCAACACAATCCACTAAAATAATGCAATATCCAACATACACCTTGTATATTAATCAAGTTCAACTTTGCTCAGGTCATGTTCTTCCACAACCCACCTCACCTATAATCACATAATCCTTTGAGCCGACTCCACTCCATACTAATCCATAGCCACCCGTATCCATTGCTAAACCAAGTCCATCAAAAAATCAAAAAAAAAATGGTAATCCTCCTTTTTGGAAGAGATTGAACATATCACATCCTAAACAAGAGCCTAAATTTAATATTTTAGGATAACTCAAGAATGTGTACATCAAAATCCCACTCTTTCAAGAAATAAAGGATGTTCTTATCTACAATAAAGCTATTATAGAACTATGTTTGAAAAAACTAGAAAAAAAGAAGAAAGATATTTAAAAAGTCCAAGTCATTGGCCAATTAGCAGGTATTATGTTAGGAAACATAGTTCCCCTAAAATATTTTGATTTTAGAAGTCCTGTAGTTAATAAAAACATCCATGGCCAACCCATCTCTAATAATTTAATTTACTTGGGTGCAGCCATCAACGTGATGACCATGGAGACCATGTAACATCTGAAACTTACTGCTCTTCATCCAACACCCACCACCCTTTAGATGGATGATAAATCAACCATTAGGCCTAAAGGGATTGTTGAGGACCTTGTTATCACTATATATTCTTGGAAATATATAGTATATTTTATTATACTATAGTCAAAGAGAAACTTGGGGGGTTATCCTCTCATCCTTGAACATCCATGGTTGGCCACTAATAATGCTTTTATTGACTATAGATATGGAAAGATGCTAATTTCTAATGGAAATGACAAGAAATTGGTCCTATATCTACCAGCTCAGCCTTCCCAAAATGATGGCCCAACCCCCTAGATTAATGACTTTGAATAAGTTGTCTTCTTACAAACTCTCTACACAATTGATTAGAGTCCATCTCTACAATCCTAAGAAGAAGACATTGTCCTTACTGGTATCCTACAAGACACCTATTGACAGGATCTTGTAGCCACCAAATTGTTGAATGTACACCATGCCCTCTTCAAAATACCTTTCCTAAAAATGATTTTGTTGAAACTAAAAGATACATTTGGATATTCCATCAATTACTTCCCCATCAATGTAGTTATGATCCTTTAATTTCCAATGTAGAGACCATGCTTTCTTTAACAAAGCATGTAGATATCCTACCAAACAAACCTCTCAAAATTAGCACTTCCTTATCACCCCAACAAGAAAGTTAGTTACTTATAATAATGAGAAGGCACATAACAACATTTTCTTGGGATTACCATGATATGAGAGGAATACCTCTAGATTTATGCATGCATCACATTTACATTAAAGAAGAATGCAAACCTACTGGCCAACCCCAATGATGAATGAATCATGTAGTCAAAATCATTGTCAAAACTAAGTTACATAAACTATTAGATGCATGATTTGTTTATCCTATTTTAGACAGCCAGTGGGTCTCCCCCTAGTCATTTTCCTTGAAAAGGGGGAAAATAGTGTGTTTGCATTGACTACAGAGTGTTGACTATTGCTACTAAGAAGGATCAATTTCCCCTTCCATTTATTGGTCAAGTGTTGGATACATTAGTAGTGAAGAAGTACTTTTCCTTCTTATATGGCTATAATGGTTATAATAAAATATGAATTTCTCATTAAGACAAAGACAAAACCACTTTTACTTACCTTTGGAGAACCTATGCCTATGTTGTCTTGCCATTTGGTCTTTGTAATGCCCCAACTACTTTTCAAAGGGTTATGTTGAGCATATTTTCTAATCTCTCCCATGACTATGTTGAAATATACATGGATGATTTCATTATCTATGGGAAAATATTTGAATAAATGTTGACCAAATTGGAGAAATTTCTTAAATACTACTAGGACTACTAATTATCTCTGAACAATGAATAGTGTTACATGCTTATGACTGAAGGGATTGTGTTGGGGCATCATATATCCCTTGCCAAAATTCAAGTTGACCCAAAAAAGATAAGTATCATCAAGGATATACCCACACCAAAGTAGCAAAAATATGTTAGAAATTTTTTATAACATGTTGGTTAGTATAGATGATTCATTAAAGATTTTAATAAAATTGCCACCTCATTGTTTGGACTGCTTACTAAGGATGTTGAATTTACATGGACTAATGATTGTCAAACTATCTTTTAGTAACTCAAAAACCTTCTCATAACAACTCTTATTTTGAGAGAGCTTGACTGGAAGAAGACTTTTCACATCCATATATATGTATCTGTCACCACTCTAGGAGTTATCGTTGGCCAAAAAGATGAATGTCTAAGTTATGTAATCTATTTTATTAGTAAAAATATTTAAGGGGCTAAACATAAACACACTATAATGGAGAAGGAATTTTTTTCCATCATCTATGCTATCAAAAAAATTTGACACTAGATTATATGTTACCAATTATTCATCCACACTGATCATGCAACAATATGTTATTTAATGAACAAACCTATTGTAAAAGGTAGGATAATTTGATGCTTACTTTTGTTATAGGAATTTCATATTATCATTGTGGATAGACTTGGTAAGGATAATGTAGTAGCAAATTTTCCATCTCAATTACAAAATGATGAACATAATTCTATTATCGATGATTCTGTACTTGAAGAATATTTATTTTCTATAACAATTCAATCTCCTTGGTTCACAAACATTACTAACTATCTTGCTATAGGATCACTACCCCAACATTTCTCACCTAGGGATAAACAACATTTGATCCAAAAGAGTAGACATTATTATTAGATTATAGGATATCTCTTTATCACTGGATCAAATGTAGTTATGAGAAGATGTATTCAATAAGATGAAGCTTATGAAATTCTTAGAGCTTGCCATGATGAACCATGTGGAGGTCATTTTGCTGCCAAATGGACTACCATGAAATTACTTACTACTAGATATTATTGGCCTTATTTGCATAAGGATGCTATGATATATAACCATAGATGTGATCAATTTCAATGTATGGGAAAGCCCACTCATTATAATGAATTTTCATTATAGCCATAAATAGTTCTAGAACCCTTTGACAAATGGGGACTAAATTTTGTAGGTTCCATTGATCCTAAATCCAACAATAAGGAATACATACTAGTGTGCACTAATTATGTCACAAAATGGGTAGAGATCAAAGCCTTAATCTATGCCTAAGATGAAAAGGTAGATAATTTCCTCTATGAATAAATATTCACCCATTATGGAGTTCCAAGAGATATCGTCACAAACTAAGGCCCATAATTCACATCAAACCTCACAACCACTTTGATCAAGGAATATGAAATTAGACATAATAAATCTACCCCTTACCATCCTCAGTTAAATGGTCAAGTGAAAGTGACAAATAAAAAATTGGAAAATATACTCATTATGACTATTAGCCGACATAGAAAAGACTGGTCAACTCATCTCCTAAAAGTAGTTTGTGCCTGCAAAATCACTTGGAAAACTAGAACTAGTCTCACTCCATATGATCTAGTTTATGATAAGAATCATGTTATTCCTATTGAGTTTGAACATGAGACATTAAGGTTAACACATGATTTGGGATTGGATATTTCCCAATCTTAACAATATAAGATCATGTAGCTAAATGCACTTGATAAATTAAGAAAGAAAGCACTTCATCATATTCAAATAGTGTAAAGACAATGTGTGGGATGGCATGATAGGAATATCAAGATTAAGAATTTCCAAATAGGAGATTGGGCACTCATTTTTGACTTTAAATATAAGGATCATATAGGAAAGCTACAGTTTAGATAGCTTGGGCCTTATGAGGTTGAACAAGTTTTTGACAATAGAGCTATAAAGCTTACAACCATTGACTCAGTTCAGTTCTGACTACTTGTTAATGGCCATAGGCTCAAGATGTATAAGAAACCATTTTCCTAGGAAACTCTCACTTACCAACTTATTGAATAACAACATCACTCTCTTCTTCATGAAGAAAACCAATCTATTCTTGTATCTGAAGGGTATTTCTATCAACTTTTCTTTAATATTTTCCAAGAGTAATAAAGCTTCCTACAACCAAGAATAAGTCATTCATAATGGCTTGGTTCAAGATGAATAAAATCACACCTCTTGGATTTTTGTGATTCCAATTGAATTTGGACCCAAAAAAAATTTATAAAATTTAGCAATGAAAACCTTCAGGCATTGTTGATGGATATTGTCTTAGAAAACCAAGTAATTGGTTGATTGACATTCATTCAAAAACAGAGGAAAAAGGCACTATTGCAATAAAAAAATTTGTTTTCATTTATTTTTTCATATAGATTCATTTTTTTAGATAAGAAATACATTTTTATTTTTGCTACCAGATGGAATACTCATTGCTACAGGTGAAAAACTTGTTGCTACATGATAAAACTTGCTATTGTAGGATAAAAATTGATCCTATAGGATAACACTTGCTACTATAGGAAAAATATCTTGTTATAAGATGTATTCCTACATTCCATCTTATGTCAAGAAAATTTTCACACTTAAACAACAACATATGCCATGACTGCTACTTTGAATCATCATGTGCACATTTATGAAAGGTATTTCTATAAGTAACACAATAATTATTCTATACTTATTTCTTGTCATGCATTTTAATTATTTATAAAGATGATGGGACTTAATGCTATTAATGCACCATCGTATCCTCTCTTTATCATGCCTACTTACCATTTCCTTCACTGATTGATGTGACCATTGACAGACTATTGCTACCACCGCTTACTCTTATCATGAATGTTTTGCACATGTCGGCTTCATACTTCAAGGACAAATGATAGTTTAACTTGGGGGAGAGATTTTCCATTAATTCAAATGGATTATTTTTCTCTCAAATTAAAAGTCACAAATCATTATACTATAGTACAAAACCTTTACTGTAAGGACATGGCCTTACAACTCACATTTCATCTCACAATATGGGAGGAAATTTGCTAAAACATGAACTATTTAATATCATCCCTTTAATCAATAGCCCAAAAATCTTAGCCCTATTACAACATATAGTATGGGAATATTATTTTGAGAAAATATAGGCCCTAAATGAAGGAAATATAGAATAATTTTTTGGTACATTGCATAATAGCTTAGCAATAATAAAGGGGATGCAAATAAAGATGATAGAAACTACCATTAGTAGTATAACGGGACCACCAAAAATAGGGGAGGAATGGAAAGACAAATTTGATGTCGAGGTTGAGAGATGAAAAATCATCAGATGAAATGAAAGATTGGAAACTTCAAAGTAGGGTACTACATGGTTATCTCTACTAATAAGATGGGCTAAAGCTACTAAGTTTATGTCCAAAAATTTCATTTATGGAGGGAAGTTTTCCATGATGTATGGCATACATTTTAAGTTCTTGAATCATTTTTGGCATGTAATAAAGACAAACATTCCCAAATTCTTTCTCTACATGATCACAAAAATGTCAGAGGCATTTCAAAAGGTAATTCTAAATGTCTTTATCATCACTGCTTCATTTAGTTGATTGTTCAAGGTTGTTTTTAAAGAACTAGACCCAACATCAATTGGGAAAAATATCTCCAAGTACCAAGAAATGTAGAAATTGATAAATAAGGAAATCAAATAGAAGAATAAATAAATGTAGAGTAACATCATTTATAATAATCCCTCTTTGCAGATCCAAAAAAACCTATAGTAGAAAACCTTCCTGTAACCACATAAGAACCTGCAAAAGAAGATCTTCCTATAGTAACACAAGAATCTATAGCAAGGACTGAAGAAGGGACTTCTATAGGTAGGGAATCTAGAAGGAAATATAATAAACTCATTCTCTAACTTGATTTAGATGAGTCTAAGGAAGAACTTACACCTTCTCCCAAAAAGGTCAAGGTAACCCCTACTCTTCATAGATCTCAAAAATTGAGAAGACAAATAAGAACTAAACCTTCCTATATTATTGAAATAAATGAAGAATCTATAGAATAAAAGACTGTTAGTATTAATGAATTTTTAGAGACCAAAACAAATAGGGAAGAATGTTCTTTAGAATTAAATTAAAAAATAGAACAAGTTGAGCATAGTTGTGAAGAGTTTCATGAGGAACCCATGTAGGAAGAAGCTGAACAAGTGGAGAAACCTATTGTAAAATGAAAATTTCCACTTTTGAGCAAGCCCTAAAGTAAATTGATAAACTAAGGAAGTAACTATAAAATAAATATAGTGGAGGTGTAGATACACTTCTTTGTAATAACTTATCAACTATAGGCCTTTGTCAAAGACAATCCTACAACCAACATTCCATAACCTTTTGTAGAGGTAAATCAACAAGAACCTAAAGCTATCAAAGAAGTCAGGTATCACTCATCATTTGTAATACCTTATAAATTATTGAATTGGATTGATAGTCAGTCTAAAATTCTAAAGGAATTAAGGAAATAAAATACAACATTGAAAGAAGAGAATAAGTTGAAGGAAGTGAGCATCACCAAACTGAAATAGAAAATTAAAGATATGGCTGGTCTTACACAAGAGATCTTTGATTACAAGCATCCTGTAAGAGTTTATTTAGTCTACATTGAGGAGCAATGGAATAAGTTTAAATTTATGAGAATTTATTTTAATATTCCTCATGAATTCATTGATCCCCTTTCCTTGTTTTCTATATCTAAATAAAGTTCAAAGAAAGAACAAACACATTTGTGTGAGTTCTACCTGTACAATTATGTTGTTCCATATGATGAAGAGTGGAACCCCAATTTATATGTTGGAGATTTCCAATTAAATGCATTTTCATCATATTTTTTAAATAAATAGAGAAGAGGAAGAGAAGTAAAATAATATAGGAAAAATGATAATAAAAGATAACTACTTATCAAGAGTGAATCAATGACACTTGATGTTGTATTGGCTGAATGGGATGATATCATGTTGAAGAAAGAAGTTAAAACTTGGCTTGGTAAGAAATGTGATGAAGTCAAAGATTTTTATTTAATATTGATAACTTCTATTGGTCATTTTTAAGAGAATCATGCATTGAATGATGGAATGAGCTCACCTAAGCACTAATAAAGAGGGAGCCCTATTCCCCTTTTAATTTAAACATTGAATTTAACAGGATCAAAAAATACACTCTTCTTGTAGGTGATATGGGATCATAATTGTTGAACCTCACATTCCAACCCCTTATATTATAGTATCCTATTCTAAATTAGCAAGACAAAACCCTAATGGATGAAGCCAGATAAGCCAAAATTTGGAAACGATTTGAATAGAGGTAGGGATTTTATGCTCACCTTGACAAGGGTGTTGTAGATCCCATGGATTTTAGGTTCTTTGTGAATTGGGAATGAACAAGTATGCTGATCGAGGTCAATAAAGATCTTAAGTTGGGGGGAGTGATGAGGCCCATAAATTAGCTATTCTTGTGTCCATGTATTGTACTCATCTTACTTGTTAACTATGTTTTTGAATAGTTTTCCATATAATTTCCTTTCTTCATAAACCATATAGGATTATGTTTATATAATTTTTGAAATAGTTAGAATTATATATTGGAATTAAATATATGATGGTTGCCTATTGATTTAGGATGATTTTTCTATAAATATGTTTTAATTGTTTTTTGGATAAGTAGGTATATAACACGAATCACCCTGCAACAAGGGAATCTCACTACACATATTATCCTATAGCCACTACATAACCAAAGCCACAGATGAATTTTTTTTTATTCTCTTTCAACCGACTCACATAAATGACTCTAACCTCCATGGATCTCAATAAGGAAGGGGTTGAAGACTGAAACAACCTTGTTTATCTTGCAAAAAAGTTGTAGAATTAACATGAAGGATGTCTTAAGTAAAAGGAAGCCAATTTTTGTTATCCTAAATCAAATATATCTTAGAATATAATATATATTGTTTTGAATAAAATAATCTCCTTTTTAGTGTGTCTATATATATATATATATATATATATATATATATATATATATATATATATATATAGCAACAAAGTTGAGATATAGATAGAAAAATAGTAGATGTTGAATAGAGACTGTCATAAGTACATTGTGTTAAGCAATTGTTATTGTAACTTCTTATAGAAATTAATTTCTAAATTTTTTATTAATATGATAAAAAAAAATTGAGTTTAATTTAGTGTTGTAAGAATAAGGACTGAAGCTAGATTTGGAAGGAGGAAGGGCCACCTTAGGAAGGCTACAAAAATAATCCAACCCATTTAATTAGTTAAGCATGTTATTTGATTTATTTAATAATTGTGTGTTTAATTTATGAATTATGTGATTTACATTCTTGTTTAAGGAATCTTCCCATGCATAAGAATTTATTTCACCATATTCTGTTCATTTTTTATTTCAAGCATTTCATTTACTACACTTCAACATCTTAAATATAATTATCAGAATGTCAAACTAGAGATTGAGAGTGTAAATACATTGATGTCATCCTATCAAATCTACATCCTCAGGTTGACATCTAAATGAGGTAGAAGGTACAAGTCCATGGTGATTCTCCTTATCCATTTTGGTTAAGAGAATTACATCTGATTGTGAATCAACTGCTAGTCATGCATTTTCATAAGTCTACATGTTATTTTGATTTTTTCCTTCCAAAATACTCATAATAACATATACTTAATCAATTTAATTTAACTTCATGCATCCAACCATTCCACGCAACCCTCAAGCTTTAACTCTTCACTTAAATCTTCTTTCCTCTTTGACATCTTCCTTCTACTAGTCCTTTTTTAAGGCAAACCTCCTTGTTCTAAGTAAAATAAAAATATCCCAACCAAACCAAAACCAAATAAAAATACCCTTTTACATAATATAGCTCATGTAGGTACTTTCATAATCTAACTCTCTTTGGAGAACACCTAACTGAACACCCCTTAGGACTAATTAGGTCTCCTAGGCCTAAATCAAGGCTACTAACTATGAAATAGTACCATACAAACTCAAATTGACTTTAAAATTTTAAAATACACTTATTTATATATAAATACACATGTCCAAAAATTCTAATGAATTTTTATTATTTAAATCACATGTTATCTCATTTTCCATTTTCAAACCCTAACTTGTGTTATCTTTTTCTTGCACCTACCCAAGAGGATAATAAATGAAATAGATTGACATTTTGAACCTTATAAAAGATTATAAGTATTGAAATGGATATTAAATTTCCCCACACATCTTCTCAAACTATTATTTTTCCTTTCTTAATAATAAATCACTACCAACATGTAGTTTTATAGAATTTATGTATCTCTCCGACATGACTATGTCAATAAATAAGATAGAATAAACCCTTAAGACCCTTTACCTTCATTTGAGATAAATTCAAAGAATCACACACATGGTGAAATAATATACCAAAAAATTAATAATACCTTTAATACTCAATTCTATTTCCAAGAACTCTATATGGTCTTTTATGATTATGCAAACTAAGAATTGTTATTAATTGGGTTGTATACAATCTTCTCATGTATTTTTCATTTTATCAGTAGTATTGAGACTTTAAATGTGTTTAAATTAATTTCATATAGATCTTGTATCACTTACTCATATTTCAATTATTTATAATGACACTTTAAATTGACTATGTTCTCTTTATGACTATGCCTAAAGATAAAGTATTCAAAACTTGAGTTTTACCACTTTGAACCTGTAGACTACTAACATGAATATTCTCTGACTAGAGATACGAACACCAAAATATTTATCATAAAATATTTCACAATTATTTACATTTTACTCTATCCAGATAAGATTTACAAGTAAGGACAGAGTTTTTTTATCTATCTTTTATTCCTTTTCTCTCCCTAACTTTGCCTTCTCAAAATGCTAATATTATTTCTACCTACTACTCTTCCACTCATACTTACATATATTACAAATTTTATATTACCTACAACATGTAAATTAATTTTATTCTTGGACATTGTACATTGCATGGCAGTTACACTTCCATGATTCTTGGTTTACATTGTCTTTTCATGATATGCACATTAAAATATGTTGCCATATATATCTTGATTTACATTGAGAAAAACTTTCCATATATATATTTGATACTTTATATAAAATTAAGTGAGATATTTTTTACATGAATAATTTATGGCTCAAGTAGACACTCCTCCCTCTCTATGAGTCAAGACAGACATAGGAATTACTACTATAATGTCATCTACACAGGCACTGATAGAGGTGTATATTAAATTATAATTTTGAATTGTAAAAATAGACTTGTTTCAATAATACTTGGAGAAAATATAACTTATGTGAATGTATTGTGTGTGCAAGGTTATCTTATGACATATGATAGTCCCAATCAAATGATTAGTAGGGAAACTTCTCATGTTTTTCCCATATTTTAGATGTGTATTTGAATAGCTGAGCCTACCATTGATTTGTTTGAGAATTAAAAATAGATTGAGTAGGACCGTGATCTTAAAATAAGTACATTTTTATATGATTTTTTATTTTAGTTTAAAATTAATTTATTAATAATTTGTTAAATGTATTTTATGTAAATTTAGTAATAATACTTGCATTTGAACAGGTCCAACTATAAGTGAGCTATGAGTGTAGGACCTGCAATTAGACCTTGGAACAATCCAAGGAATTATAGGGGTTTCCATCTACTATCAGGGATTCCTAGGGAGACTCTTCTTTGAGGGAAGAAAATATTGGGAGTCTATTTGATGAATAGGATGTCTTACATGAGATGTGCTTTTTGGTATACCTATATGGTAATTTATGCATTTTTAGCATTGTATATGTGAATATGGAATTTACACAATATTAAATACTATGTTGGTAGGTGTAATTTTTTGTATTCCTATCATTAAAATCGATGTATTATTGTCATTGTACACATGTACCTATATTATATTATTATCATGGAAATCTATCTAATTTATATTCAATTTTTATTTCATTATGTTAATTTATAGTGTTTTTTTAATCTTCCAAACTATTATATATTGGTACATAAATGAGTATTAATAAATTCTTCTTTTCAATGCTATGAATCTTGGATCTCCCATATTTTTTTAAATCAAAGTTTTTATTACATTGTGTAGTGGAAATGACTAATGACACTCTTATCTATTTTGCATTTATCATCACTCATTTTCAACTTTTCAATTTATCATTAACACAACTTTATTACACTTAAAACCCATACACAATCATTTATAAAATTTTATAATGCAAAGACATAAAACCATTCATAAATTTGTAATATTTATCACTCGAATAAATATACTTTTAAGTTACCTAATATTTCACCTTCACCTATCTCTAATGCCTTTCTAAATAGATTTTATTGAAAATAGGCCTACTTCTTGTATGCATTATATGATTCTTCTTCCTTTATATTTTCTCTCACCTCTTTATTAATCTCTATCAATACCTCTTCTTCACTCAACTCCTTTTTATGACCATGTACATGGTCTACTTATTCATCTTTGTAGCTTTATCTTTGCTAAAATTTCAAGATGGAATTCTTCCTAACCTTGAATATAATGTCTTTAGTCTGATAAAAGTCAACCTTAATAACTTTAAATATAATATTCACTCATGAGAGAATGATCCATCTTTGGCCAAAAGCCTTTATCATCCCCTAATACCACCTAACACATAGCTTTCTCTTCTATGTTTAAGAAGTCTATGAAAGTATTATTCATATGATATAAGATAATGAATAATTATAACTTCACTTATTCACTCTTTTTCTCAACTTTATTCAAAATCCACTCTCAAACAATCTTCTTTTAAACTAGTCAATTACTCATTAGGTCTACTCTTAACTAGTCACCAATCTCTTAGATCTACTCTCCTTATTTTGAAAAATATTTTTTTAATAAACTTTGGATAAATATTAGGAAAACTCAATGATTTATTTAGGTGTTAAAACTTATAAATAAATCAACCAACTATAGGTCTCTAAGAGATTGAGCTCTCATTCTCAAATTTTATCTTTTTAAATTTCTAGGTCTCTATACCTAATTATTGCTCCAATAGGTCAATTTAAAAAAATAGATTTTGTATCTCTTAAAAATTATATTTCTAATATTATTTTATCAATTTTAACATGTTATAACCCTTACCCAAGTTTATATAACTCAAATCAACCAAAAACTCATCTTACCCAAGTATTAACATGTTCTTTAGGTTGAGAGTTTAGAAGAAATATTGTTTTTATGTTTCCTAAACAAAATATGAAACTACCAACATGTTTTGGAGGGTATATAACATATATTAATTGTTTATTTTCCTCCCATCATGCCTAATTGACAAAACTACAACTTATTCTAGCCTCAATAATACCCTTCCTAATACAAGAAAAATGTAAATTTTTAGCCTAAGTTTAAACACACATAAAACAAAACCTATAGGTCATTTTCATGAAATATAAAATAATTACCTTTCCTATTTAATCCCTATAATTTCACCTTGGAGAACTCAGGTGGAACCTTTGATATCAATCCATTGGACAAGTTACAGTGATGGGTTAAAAAATGTAACTATTTGGCATTGAACAAGTAACTTTTTGAGCTGTAATTACCATTTCTACCTTTGGGACTCCACATAGAAATATATAAATTTGATCACATCCAAATATTTAAATTATATGTTATCACATCACCACAATTTTCAAATCCACCTAGAATTGCATTTTCATTACGTTTTAGACTACAAAAACATTGACAACAATTATTGTCAAAGTTTAAGTTATGGTTTCAATGATTTATAACTAAAAAATAACACTTAAAACATGTATATTGGTAAAATAAAACATAGGACCATGTTATTGGCCTCCTATCAAGCCTGATCGACAAACCCACCACCCATTCTGACCTCAATAATGCCCTTCCTAATATAATAAAAATGCAATTTATTAGCCCAAGTTCAAACACACATACAATGAAACCTATAAGTCATTTATGTGACCTTTTAGATAGCTACCCTTTCTATTTAATACCTATAATAAAAACCTAAAACACTCAGGTGGAACCTTTGATATAAATTCATTAGATAAGTTGTAGTGATGGGTCCAAAAATGCAACTTTTTGGCATAAAACAAACAACTTCTTGAGCTTCAAATACCATTTCTACCTTCGAGACCTCCACTTAAGAATATATAACTTAAATAAAATCTAGATAGGGTAAATACATGTTATCACACCATCAAAATGTTTAAATTCACCCAGAAGTGAATTTTCACTATTGTTTTGGAACACAAAGACACTGACAACAAATATTATCAAAGTTTAAGTTATGGTTGCATAATTTTGGTTTCAATTCTTTCTGACTAAAAAATGACACTAAAAACATAGTTTGGGGGTAGATAACATCTAGGACCAAGTTATTGACCTCCCATCAAGCTTGATTAAAAAACCTGCTACCCATTATAGCCTAAAGAGTGCCCTTCCCAATACAAGAAAAATGTATATTTTTAGCCCAAGTTCAAACACGTATGAAATTAAACCTATAAATCATTCCCATAAACCATCATATCCATCCTCTACCTATTTAACCATTATAATCCCTCCTCATATCACTTAGGTAGAACCTTCAAGAGTAATTCACTAGACAAGTTACAGTGAGGGGTCTAAAAATGTAACTTTTTATCATTGAACAAACAACTTCTTGAGCTCTAACTGCCATTTCTATCTCTAATACCTCCACCTAATAATATATAATGTAGATCACATTTAGATATTCATTTTACATGTTATCACACCACCATAATGTTTGAATCCACATAAAAGTATATTTTCAATACCATTTTAGAGCATGGAAACACTGACAACAAATGTTCTCAAATTTTAAGTTGTGGTTATAAAACTATTGTCCTGATGATTTATGACAAAAATTTGAAAATTCCAACATATTCAAGGGGTGGATAACATCTAAGATCAATTTATTGGCATCCCATAAAGCTCGATTGACAAATTCACTACACATTTTGGCCTAAAAAATGCCCATCCCAATATAAGAAAAATGTAATTTTAAAGCCTAAGTTCAAACACACATAAAATGAAACTTGTAAGTCATTTCCTAATCTTTTTTCACATCCAAATTTATCTTTTATCACATCCAATCCAAGCTTCTTTCAAATTCACTAATATAAAATTCTCTACTAATAGTGCCAACCACATGAAGGTGGAAGCTTATCTGGCATCCCTAACCTAAAAAACATTGTTAGTAAGTAATTAAAAATGAAATTCATATGTACTACCTAGAAAAAAATAAATTGGTAGAATTTATTGAATATACATTTTAAAATTCAACATACCTATGTAGTTTAATCTAATGAACCACTAGGATCTACTCTAGCCTTGATACTATCAAGAATAGATTCATGGTCCGACTCTTAAACTTTCCATAGTCTTATGTTTAATGGCCTCCCATTATATTTTTGTAATTAAATATTCATTATAATAATTGAAGTTGAATAGTTTAGTATCTTCCTGTGCATTTCAAACTCTTCAAACAATCATTGATCTAAATATTTTATAACATATCATTGAAACTATGTTCCAGTGACTACCACTAACCCAATGAGATAGTCAATGTTTTCTCCATCTATAATTGGGGAAGTCAATTTTTATTTCTCTCTACATATTGAAAAAAGTAGTAATTAGTTCCCTCTTCATTATCCTCATATACAAAAACATTCCTTATATCATAAAAAACCATTTTTAGTGACAATATGAAGATATATAATGAGAACAAATTGTACATAATAAAAAATATTCTACCTAGCTACACTAGATCAGATACATGGTCAAATTCATATGATGATGTCATATTTGTAAGTTATAATTCTATTGAAACCTAATAGGTGTTAATTGGAATTAGAGGTATGGAACTCCAATCATCCACCCACTCTTGTGACTCACACTCATTATAAATAAAGTCCACATATGTATAATAGAAACATGCCAAGTGTCTCATACGAATAGTCCAAATAATTGCATTTAAGCTATGAAATGAATTGAGGTCATTTGAACCCATTAAAGGTATACCATCCTCATAATTTACCAAGTGTTCTTCCAACATTAAATAGAAATGTCTATGAACAGTACAATTTGGTTGAGCAACATGACATATGTTCTCATTACACCATTTAACCATAGTTTTTGCATTTGTCAAATTAATAACCTCTTCAAACTTTAACTCCTCCCTTGTAATAGTTAGTTTTACACATGATCCATCACCATCATGATCCCCTTTTGCATGGAAAACCTTGGTGAAACTCAAAATGTGTTTTACACCAATGGTAACATCCATCAAGTTCAACCAATAAAACATCTATGCATTTTTTAATTGTGATGTGCATTTGTCTAACTAAATGTAGTGTTGATTGAAAGTAATGTTACTCTGACTCAAATATTCATAGAACTTCTAAAAATAACCTTTCATATAATTTAAACAATGTGATTAGTTATCACTGACATAGAAATGACACTCCTTTAATTTTCTTTGTTGATCTATACTATTAGGTATATGCATGAGTGTTATATATATGAATATGGAAATTTGTGATGAGTTTTAATACTATGATTGAACTTCCATTTGGGATTTGAATGAGTAATTTTTAGTAAATTCAAGTACTAAAACAATTGAAACAAGTGGGAATGTATCATTGCTTATCTTCAAATGTTAATCCAACCATCTAGTCTTATGTTTGTGTCTTGCATACTCATAAAAAAATGTCTCCCTAAATTTGACCAAAAATTCAGAAACAAGTAATTTTGTTTAATAAACTCACACTTTTTTAGATTATTTACCATATTTTACTTGATAAGTCACTAATTTATATTTTCTTAAACCAAATGATTCTTGTCCAATTGCATTTGTAATCTCATCATGGATACATTTTTTTAATTTTGGCAATCCACCACAAATGATGCAATTTCCATTTAAACATGATTTATTATAAAATAACTATCCATCTAGTCTTTTTCAAAAGATATTTGGAATAAATTACCTAGTTGATTTGGGTGGAAATTCAATGCCACACTCCAACAAATTGTTATTAGTATCCAAATTACATGAATATGGAAAAAAACATCATAGTGCATTGAAAATTCAACATGTTGCGTACAACAATAAGTGGTGCATGTGTGATTTATTTTTACATAAGAAGGTTTGCCATCACAAAATATCTTTGACAAATAGAAATTTGTGGATGCTTTTCCAAATATTTTGAGTATAATTATGTTTGATTCATATCCAATAATTGTTTCAAATGTGGTTCATGGTTGTGAGAACTAACTCTTCTTTTCACTACATCTTGGGTGAAATTCTTATATTGTATCTACAAAATTGAGAAAGTAAGTCTTTATTAGCTATATCCTTGTCCTTTTATGGAAGTATACCAGAGAATGCCTAGAGATCATTAGTATTAGGTTCATTAAGTTTTTCACATCTTTTGATTGCTTTCATTTCTATTTATATTAAGTGTTCAACTTATTTTTGAAACCATTCATTTTTTCCCCATTTGGTCACTTACTGCACAAGAAGTAAATATACATCATAGACCATTAAAATCTCAGGTGCATGACTTTGGGCCTATAATATGATATGCATCATGTATGTTTTCAACAATTTCATTATTTTCATCATCTATGTTAGATATTCTTAGTCCTAATGCATACATTATATGTCTCATCTTAATTAATTTTATCAATGAAAAAATAATTGACATATTTGACTATTATAATTCAAATTATGAAAGAAATTATCGTAAATTTGTTGAGCCAATATTTCTAAATGGTTATCAGACATTTTTTAATGCATTGATTCTAAAATATTTTCATTGACTTCAATTAAGTACTTATCTTTTCTATTCACAATTATTGGAGGTGTTGTTAATGGTGAAATTTGTTGAGAGGGTATTTCAAAATCTTTATTACTTTCATTGTTTAGATGTGAGATGACATTTTATTCAGTGTTTATTTATTCATTATATGTTTCTATGAAATTTTATTGACGGTTAATTTCATCATTATTTATTTCCATCAAATTTTCTACATTCATAGTGGGGGTGAAGAATCATACATATCATCATCATCGTTAATAAAATAAAAAAACATGGAACTTTGAATGTAAACTTCCAAAATTATCTAATTCATTATTATTAATTTAATTATTATTCATTTCATTATGGTTAATTTCATCACTATTCAATTTATTATGTTAAACTTTATCATTGTTTAGTTCATTATTGTACTTTGGCTCATTATCTATGGTAATTTGTTCATCAAGATTAGGGTTTGTACCTTGTCTACCATGATTTTTTTGCATTTGTATCTTGTTTGTATCTCTCAAATCTTTTAATTCCTATAGTGTTTTGATCTTCAATATCTTCCTCTTCCTCAAACATGTTCCATCATCAAGGACAATTGACAAATTTTCAAAGGTGGGGTTAAGTACAAAATACCACATGTCCTATAAACATACATAGAGAATGTTTGTGGGGATAGAATTATTGATTTGGTTTTAAAATAGATGTTGAAAAGTGAGCTTAGTATATAATCATTATGTGATATACTTATATAATATGATTGTGTTTTTACATAACATGATCATGTTTATTCATTACACTAGGTTTTTCTTCAACATACATATTGGGAAGGATATATTAAGAATAATGTGATCAGATTATGTAATAGTGTGATCACATTATGTAATAGTTTGATCACATTATTATTAATACTTAGTTGGGGTTAAACATTGACATTGAGAATCAAGTGTTGTATATATTAATAATATCATGATTACAATATTAAATAATGTAATCATGTTATTAAATAATGTGATCATGTTATACTTAATATATATTAAGGATTAGGGATTAAGGAATTAGTGCATAGGGATTAGGGATTATAATTTAAGTTTTAGGTTTTAGGGTTTAGGTTTAAGTGTGTATATAAGGTCTAATCACTCTAAACCATGTGTGAACCTAATATTTACTACAAAGGATGTTAATTAGGACTAAATCAATCGGTAAATAGGGATATATTTTGGTTTACAATTTAGGGTTTAGTTTTTAGGGCTTAGGTTTAGGGTACACAAGGTTAACCAAAAAGATAATTATTAGTATAAATGATGTTAATTTGGGCTAAAACAATTGGTTCAAGGTTTAAAGAGTTTATATTTTTGATTTAGAATTTAAATATTAGGAACTTTAAGGATTAGGGCTTGTGGTATAGGTTTTAGGGTATAAAAGGTATAATCATGATAGAAATTGGGGAAATTAGAGGTGATAAAACACCAAATCACATTTTATAGTCATGAAATTAGGTTGAATAGGCTCAAAATATCCCTAATTTACTTTAGATGCACAACTAGATTGATACTCTAAACGCTAAGTTTTGGCCATAGCTTTAAAAAATGCATTTGATGACATCTTGTGATAAAATCAGTTATGTCATAAGGTATGTATGTTTATGGAATGTAGTGTGAATTAGGGTATATGGCTTACAATTTATGTTTTAGGGATTAAGGATTAGGGTTTAAGTTTAAGGACTTGTATATAATATCTAATCTATCTATGCCATGTGAACCTAATTCTTACTAAAAATGATATTAACTAGGACTAAATCAATTAGTAAATAGAGAAATATTATGGGTTACAATTTAGGGTATATTGTTTAGGGTTTATCATTTAGGGCTTAGGTTTTAATGTATATATGATTTAGGGTACATATGATCAATCACAAAGATAATTGAGGATAATTTCAATCACTTGAACCAATTTGTGACTATAGAATGTGTGTTTTGGGTTATTATTATACCCCATGTCATTATGCATATTGAGTGAATTAGTTAAATAGGGCAAGTAGTGATGTGATTTAGCCCAAACTAAGCCCTATTAACTTAATTCTTAGTCTAAGTGATATTAATTTGGGCTAAAATGGTTTTTTCAAGGTTTAAAGAGTTTATATTTATAGTTTAGAGTTTAGGGATTATGAACTTTAAGGATTAAAGATTATGGCATAGGTTCTAGGTTATATAAGGTACAATCATGAAGGTGATTGGGGAAAATTTGAGCTCCTTAAACCTATATTTATGTGTAAAGAATGTGATTTTGAGCATAATTAGCCCCCACATCATAATAGATTGAGCCAATTAAGTTAATTATGGTTTAATGAGTGAAGTAATTTTAACCAAGTTCATCCTTGTGAACCTAATTCTTACTATATATATAATATGTTAATTGGGGATAACGTTATTGGTTTAGGGTCTACAATTTAAAGGGCTTGGGGTTTATGGCTTACGGTTTAGGGTTTAAGTTAAATGGTATAGGGTTTAGGGTTAAAGTTAAATGGTACAAGGTTTAGGGTTTAGAATATCAGATATAGGGTCCAATCATTAAGGTAATTAAAGAACATTTGAGATGCTTGATCACCTGTTTATGACAATTACCTTCATGTTTTCTTATTTGATAAAAATAGGGTCAGTTTAGCCATATACATGTTTCATACATGTTATATAATATATTGAGACATAAATTTGGTTGAGGGGCTCAATTATGCTGAGATCATGCTTGTAATTGCATAAATTGACTAATTAGATCAATTCATGATAGAATCAATATTTTAATTTTGCCCCAAATCATAGATTTCTCTTGAAGGGGTTCAAATTATCCTTAAATGACTCCTTGATTAAATGAATCAACTCTTTGGTTAATTATATATGACATGAAATTAGAGTTAATTTCACTCCAAATCACATAATATATAATTTATAATAAGTTAATGTGGCTCATTTTGACCCTAATTACATCCACAATTTAAATAATTGACATTTGCATTATTTAGCTAATGAATTCATGTTTGTTGAGATCAAAACCACATTCTATACGCGTAGAACTTTTATGTAGGTAAATAATGTTTCTTTTCTTCAATCGAGCTAATTAAATTAGATCTGATCAACTCACAAATCACATTTTAGAATCATGTAATTAGGTTGAAGGGGATCAAAATTTCCCTAATTTACTTCAAATGCACAACTAGATTGGTACTCTAAAGGCTAAGTTCTAGAAATAGGTTTCAAAAATGCATTTTATGACATCTTGTGATAAAATTTGTTATATCGTAAGGCATGTATGTTTTTAGAATGTAGTGGGAATTAGGGCATAGGGATTACAATTTATGTTTTAGGGATTAGGGATTAGGGCATAGGGTTTAGGTTTAAGGACCTGTATATAATGTTTAATCTCTTTATGACATGTGAACTTAATTCTTAATAAAAAAGGATGTTAATTGGGAATAAATAAATTGGTAAATAGGGAAACTTTATGGTTTACAATTCAGGGTATAATGTTTAGGGTTGATGGTTTAGGTCTTAGGTTTTAATATTAATATAGTTTAGGGTACATAAGGTCAATTATAAAGATAATTGAGGACATTTTTAATAACTTATACCCATTTGTGACTATAGAATGTTTTTTTGAGTTGTCATCATACCCCATGTCATTAGGCAAATTGAGTGAATTATTCAAATGGGGTAATTAGTCATGTTATTTAGGCCAAACCGAGTCATGTGAACTTAATTCTTAGTCTAAATGATGTTAATTTAGGCTAAAATGATTAGTTAAAGGTCTAAAGGGTTAATATTTATTGTTTATAGTTTAGGAATTAGGAACTTTAGGGATTGCGACTTAGGGTATAGGTTTTAGGGTATATAATGTAACATCATGATGGTGATTGGGGTAAATTTGAGCTCTTTTAACCTAGATTTATGAATAAAGAATGTGATTTTAGGCTCAATTAGCCCCATAACATCACATATTGAGCCAATTAAGTCAATTTTGGTAATGAGTGATGTGATTTTGACCAAGTTCATCTTTGTGAACCTAATTCTTAATATATATTAAGGGTGTTAATTAGGGATAAATTTATTGGTTTAGGGTCTACAATTTAAAGGGTTTAAGGTTTAGGGATTATGGATTAGGGTTTAAGGTAAATGGTATATGGTTTAAGTTAAATGGTACAGGGTTTAGGGTTTAAGGTATAATATATAGGGTCCAATCACTAAGGTAATTAAAGAAAATTTGAGCTGCTTATTCACCTATTTGTGATAATTACTTGAATATGTTTGCATTTCTAATAAAAGTAGGTTCAATTAATTCATACATGTTGCATACACGCTATACAATTGATTGAGACATAAATTTGTTTTAGGGACCCCAATTTTCTCAAATCACTCCCTTAATTACGTAATTTGACTAATTGGATTAATTCATGATAGAATTAAACTTTTCACTTTTCATCAAATCATATCTTGCTCTTTAAGGGGTTTAAATTGGCCTCAAATGCCTCCTAGATTAAATTAATAAAATATGTGGTTAGTTATTTATGACATGACATTAGGGTTAATTTCACTCTAAATCACATTGAATATATAATTTAAAATATGTTCATTTGGTTCATTTTGGCCCTAATTACCTCTACAATTGAACTAATCAACATTTTTATTCATTATCTGATGACTTCAAGTTTATTGAGCTCAAAACCACACACTATACATGCATAACTTGCATATAAATAAATTATGTTTATTTTCTTAAATTGATCAAATTAAATTGGATATGATCAACCCCAAAATCACATTTTATATTCATACAAGTAGGTTGAAGGGGCTCAAAATAGCCCCAATTTAATTTAGATGCACAACTAGATTGGTACTCCAAAGGGTATGTTTTGGCCATAGGTTTAAAAAATGCATTTTATGACATCTTGTGATAAAATAATTTATATTGTATAATGTATAATGAGTTACATATTAAAACCAAGTAATTATAAGTGGTCAAGTCAACATATTAAAATGCCTATAAAAGTTTTCAAGTCTAATGTGATACCATGACACCTTAATTCATTATCTAAGGTTGGGGACATTTCTCATATGACATGAAATAACACCACTATTAAGGATATCAAGAACACATATGGTCATATATAAAATTTTAGGTAAAGAGAAAATCTAAGTTTTTGGGTGTTATGAATATATAACATAATCACATTATTAATGTGATTGTGTTATTAAGTAATGTGATCATGTTACTAATATGGTTAATAACATGATCATGTTAATAACATGATCACATTATTAACATGATCATGATATTTGAATTTGAATTCAAATCTCATGATTTTTGGCTTGAGAATGGCTTGGATTCCTGAGTCTAAGGCTTGAACCTTTCAATCTACAGCTGAGTTTGAGAGTTATGATAAAAAAACAATAGAATTCAACTTTGATCACCAAATACACTATTAATTTTAACAATAAAATACAAAAAATTAATACCATCATGATGAGCATGCTCTCCTCTTTCCAAAAATTTGATTTTTTTAATTTTTAGACTAATTTAAGATTTCAAACTATGTTGATTTCTAAGTATACCTTTTTTAGGACACTACATGCCACAAACATACATGCATATGCATGTTCATGTAATTTTAATTTTTTTGATCCAAGTGAAAAACAAGTTACATGGTCACAACCTAGGCCTAATTCTACACACATTAAAAAAAAAATCATTATTTTTGATCTAGTTAGGCACATCACATGGATGACTATCCATTTTTTGTCAGTTTTCAATATCTATTTACTTTCAAAATTCATAAAAAATTATTAATTGAAAAAAATATAAAAAAAATATAGGTCACAAACTAGAAGATCTTATATAAAGTTTATCCAGAAGGTTTCAAAGAATATTATATGTTGCTCAAAAAATGGTGCACCACATGGCCATCTATCTACTATATTTTCTTCAAAAAAACCATGAGCTCCTCTTTAAATTTTAGATGTTTGACCTAGTTATTGTTTATCATTTCTAAAAATATTTAGTGTTTTGGAAACTAGAATCGAAATGATACATTTCATATCCTTACACCATCTTCAAATTTTGAGTGTATATATCTCAAATTATTTTAGAAGTTCAGATTTATGAAATTTTAAGAAAATCATGTCTATGGGTAGGCTACTTTTTTTCCCCCAACTTTTTGCATTTACACTTTTGCTTTCTCTTTAAACTATTGCTAACACATTTAGAGCTTCTTTATGTGTAATATTACATTCCATTCAAATTTAGGACTATTGTAAATTATTTTAATACTTAAAACATAATTTAATTTTTAAAATATCATGAAAATATTTTTTATTATATAGATGATTAATTATACAAACTATCATCCTTCACATGAATTAAAATTTAATGTGTGATTGTGAAAAGTTGAGAAAGGTAATAAAGTGGGTCAAATATGAATGAAATGTAATGTATGATTGAATATCAATAAAGTGAAAGGAAATGGCAATTAAAACTTTAAATTCATCAATCCATAACCTTACCAAAGGTTCCATTTTATTTAAACTCGCCAATCCATAACATTTCATAGCCATCATCAACCATGGCCCTTGGTTCATCTACAAAACGTTGGTAGTGTTTTCACACTGGACTCAAGACTTTCAAGTCTCTAAGCATGTCAAGCTTAAAATTATAGTTTGTATTAAATTTGTTGGCTTGCCTATCCCCCAATGGGGTTTTATATAACATTTCATAAAACCCCTAGGTCAATTTATTTGCCATTAACAACTAAAATTTTACACTTACCATCCCCTAAAAAGGGTTTGTGTGGAAGTAGATCTAGCCATATACTTTAGACTCCATTGAGATTCAAGTGAGAAATAATAATTTTACCTAGTGTATGATATACATTAATATTTTAAACACTTGTTTTAGGTGCCAATAATTAGATCATATGATCCAAGAGTGTCCTTTAAAGGTCCCTAATCATTATACTCCTTAGGATAAACATGGGCCCAAACCCAAAACCTAGATTAGAAACTCTGATGGGTAGACCACCACCACCAATACGAGAAATAGCTTAGCCCATCGAAATGGTAAATCTAAGGATTATATGTATTATCCATCAAGTGGTCCTAGTGTTACAACTGGAATAACTACCATTGCTTTGACTAGTAAGGCCCCAATAATTCTATGCACACCTCAAGTGGTGGCTTCTATTCTCACTCCTCTATCTTATGTTCTTTAGTATCATCATCACAACCCCTTCCTAGGGTGACATATGTAGATCATTAACTTAATCTCATAACCATTGGATTCAAAGTAGTCCTATAGTGTTATCAAATCTAATATCCCTCACATGATGAGGACTACATGTCACACAAGTGCAATCCTTTTCAGCTTGATGATTTTATGAAGCACAAACCCTCTTTTAATTGGCTTACTATTCTTGAATACATTACAGAGGGGAATATATGAACCTTGATGTTTCCAAATTTTAGTATATTCTTGTAATGTTTGAGGAATCACTAATATTCCAATAAATTATATGTTTAGGAAAATTGTCATTTTTTTAATAATATTAAAATTATTTGTCTTCAAGAAGTTAAGATCTCTAACTTCCTCCTTCTGACTATTTCTCACATTGTACGTTTAATATCCCTCTATCATCATACCAATCATGATCCTTGATATGGTGGTTTCATCACCCTCTTAGTTCCAAAGCTTTCTCAAAACATTATTTCTTGGGGATCCATCCCCACCCATCAAGTTATCTGGAATCTTTTATTATTTTGATAATTATACAAATAGTCTGACTAACCTATATACCTATCATGATGTTGTGTAGTGAATAAATATTTGGTGATGATTGCTAGATTACATTCATAAATACCATTGTATCCTTTGTGGGGATTTCAACATGGTTGAATCTCATGAAGATAAATAAGGTCATATTTGTATGTGTTGGTGCATTGGGGAAAGAGAGGCTTGGTAGTACGTGCTTAACAAACTTGTATGTTTGATCCAAACCATTATCGAAGGCAAGGTCCAAAATATCATTAGTTCACTTGGTAAATATTTCAATAATGAGAATATAGACTGCTTAAATGCCTTGATTTCACTCTTCTTAAAGAACAAGATTTATTTTACTTTACTCCAGTTCATTATAGACTAGTTTCAGTGGTCCCTAACACTTTTTAATTAGATCATCATCCTATCTACTTTAATATATAATAGAATACTTCTTAGGTAAGACTTGCTTCAATGCATTTATATGTTAATACTACTCATCTTAAGCATGAAAGCACTATTGAGCATAATATCAAAATTAAAAATTTGGTTCCCATACCACTAGGGAAAGTAGATGGATTCAATGGTGGGTTGATGTTATTTCTCTTACCACCACTTTTATTCATGTGTAAGTTAAGTAGATTGTTATTTTTTCCAATGCATTCATAATTACACAAACCTTAAATACCTCCAAGTTTCACATGAACTTGAGGCCTCACCTTTCAATGTTCACCTTCAAAATTAGATGACCCTTTGTCAACATAAACTATAAATTTAGGAGGCCTACAAGGCTTTAGGAGCCTAAATTCAAGATTGAATGCATTAGATTAAAATTAGAGATAAAGTCACTAAATATTTCTTCTCTCTCCTCCATTCTAGAAGAGATATTTCTAGTCTTAAATATTTAAGGGAAGTGGATGCCAAGATAAATAGGCTACTTGACATATTCTAATTCTTTATACACCATTATTATAGTGTATTTTTGGGTCAACCCACTTTTTTTGAGTTTGAATGAACTCTAGCTCAATGCTTCCATGTTGGCCCCTTTAAAATATCTAAATCTTAGTGGGTTTCTTATGATAGGCCTCACTAGGGAATCAATTATGTAGATGGATAAAAATAAATCTCCAACTATTAATGGTTCCCCTATGAATTTTACCATACCTTATGTGATATTGTGGTCCTTAATATTCACAAGGTATTTTCTAAATTTGTGTTATCTAATTTTATAGGACCTCTTATCAATAAAGTTAATATAAAATTTATTCCCATGGATAGCGGTCTTGAGGCTATTGTTAATTTTATATCCATCAGCGTTTTAAATGTTTCTTATTTAAAAGTATTTCTAAGGCCATGGTGTCTGGATTAAATATCTTATTCCTTAAATTAATGCTAGTGAATAAACATGATTTATCCAACATAGATATATTATGGATAAAGTAATTATTATCTAGGAAGGTATAAAATGGGCTTGAGTGTCTAATAAAAAGGCTGTCTTTATCAATATTGATTTTAAAAAAGATTATGATTCTTTACTCACTCTTCAAGAGGAAGAACTATCAGTCAAGAATGCTATGGAGTGACATCACACTTTTTGTTTATATTTTGAATATTTTATACAATGGAATAAAACATAGTGTTATCTATAATCTCTCTCACCCAAACCTCCTTGGTTGGAGTGATATCAATGGTAATGGGTCCTCCCTAGAGTTTAATTTAATTTTTTGGGAATTCTATTTTCCTTTCATGCCTATCATGTTGACTTGTGGTCTAATTTGGTTTAAAAGGGTTGAGAAAAGACCTCTGTTTTATTACTAAACCCTTTTCACTTGCATGTAAGCTTAATATTTGATACAAGGTGTTGTTTAGTTCTCATGTTTATTATTCCTCTTACTAGGATCCATAAAATGTTGCTTATGTAAAGATAAAAAGCTCCTAAGAAATTTCTTATGGGCCAATTCTAAATGTTACAAAGGATTTCATAGAGTTTTATGGGATATATGTTGTTTTCCTAAAGAAGTTAGTAGCATGGGCCTCATTAATGTTAAGATTAAATAGATACCTCTTAGCATTAAGTGGATAATTATAGGGCTGTAAGGTGACTAAGATTAGAATATTTTGTTAATAAATTGTATCTCCCACAAATTCCCTTGTGGTAGCAACGCCTAAAAAGGCCTTGATTTTCATACTCTTCTCATAACTCATGTTCCTATTAATATTAATGACACTTTTGTTATTTAGAATATGTGGAAATATTAGAAAAAGATCAAACCTCACATCAATTGGGTAGGAGATGGATTTATGAATGAAATATCTCTCAATACTCACTCTTGGTGGTGGTTCCAAAAGTTGAATTTTCATAATATTCCCTTTGCACTAGTTCAAAAAGGGTATTAAAACTATTGTAGATTTGTTCTACAAAGTTCATCACACTAGCTTCCTTAGAATTTGGTTCAGAATAGATTTAACCCTAATAAGGAAGATGTTGATTTTATTCAATAAATATAAAGTTTCATACCTAAAGTGTACCTTCATAAGGTTGGAGTTACTTCCATTACTCCATAGTGGATGTTTTTTGTGTTGGCTTATTTCCATGCCCTTTTGTCATTATTCCCAATGTTTAAGGTATAATCTTTTGGTTCCTCATTATATTCAAGATGATATTCTCAACCACCAATAAAATCTTCATTCCATCTAGGTGGTCTAGGCTAGAATGTTTTTCGCTATGTGGGATACCTTTATTAAACACAAAAAACTCACTTTATCTAGTGTCTTGTTTACCAGGGTTTGCCTATGGGTGATTGTCTTAAGCATATGGGGGTTTCACATCCCATTTTCCTAGCTTGTCATCATATAAAAATTCTTAAGAATCATTTTTGTTTTTGTACTTATGCCCAATTGACTTGGAAATGGATTCAAACCCTTTTCCAACCTTTCGAGCTAGGATTACCTAGAAAATGGATCTAATTGAGGACTCTACATTGTTACTTGCAAGATACATTATATTTTGGTATATTTTTTTGTGTTGATATTATTTTCCAAAGATAAAAAGATATAATCTATGATTTTTTATTCATGAAGATCTGGAAATAATTTATTCCATGAATAAAAATGTTTTTATGATCTCTAATGTCATCATCTAAATTTAAAATCAAATAGACATGGTTAGTTTGGAGCTTAATCATATTCAATGGCTATTAGATCACTAGGGAAATTCCCCATGTGTAGTCAATTGAGAGCCCCAAATCTACCACATACCTATTTTCCTCCTCGTGGGATAATATGTGGTTTTCATAGGCAATGTTGTCATAGATTTCATATGAGCCCCTCTCCTTGCTCTCACTGGTTGTCCCCTCGTTATGGTGGATTTGGTGGTTATAATAGAGGAGGTGGTGGAGGGGGGTTAGGGATCCTCTCCATAAAATAAGTTTATGAATCTAACCCTTTCTATTTAACCCTCTCAACATGATGATGAAAATTAAAATCCAAAATATAATGATGGATAAGAGCCTTTACCTATGAACAATGACCCCCTTGCTCAAGGGGCTAGGGAGGAAATTTATAAGATCTTCCCTCTTTGCCACCATTATTGCCCAACTTTTTTTATTTTTAAGTAATTAATTCTAGGTTCTTGTGTTTTTTATGAAATACTTTATTTTGTTTATTACACACTTATTTTAGTATGAATTGATGTGATTTTTTCTTGTATGGTCATTATTGACCCTGTACTAAACTTGTTCAACTCCTGAGGCTTTTATAGCTTGTTATGATTATGCTTCTAGTGTGTGACTCTTTCCACCCATTTTATATATGAATAACATTGTAATATACAATTTTAAAATTAATTTAAGAATTTTTTTCAATTAAAAATTGTAAAAAAAATCATAGACAACACCTCTTCATATTTGAAAAACTACAAAATCAAAGTAACTTAAAATTTTGACATGGGATTACGACCATGTGATCTTTTGACATCATGGTCCTTAAGTGTGACTAATGTCAATGCTTAGAAGTCAGATTATAACCCATGGCCACCTATTGCAAAATTATAAAGTTAAAAAAATTGGGGGATAAAAAAGGGCCTACATGTGGACATGTTTTCTTCTTGAAAAATGAGAAATCTCAACTTCTATAGATTATTTGAGATTGATACACTCAAAATTTGAAGATGATATAAGAACATGAATTTTAGAATTCTGAGTTTAGTTTTTGAACTACCCCTTTTTATAACAATGGTTAAGTATAAGTATCTAAAAAATCTAAAGTTAAAATAGGAACACCTATTTTAACAAAAACAAAGTGGATAGCCGGTCGTATGACTCGTCAATTTTTTAGCATCATTTAGTATTATTTGAAACCCTTTGGTGGAAGTTTAGATAATATCATCATGTTTATGACCTTTAATTTAAAAAATAATAATAATTAAAATAATTTTTTTTATTAATTATATAGTTTAATAGATCCTAAAAACTATAAAAAAATGGATAGTCAGCCATGCAGCCCCTTAACCACCTCAAAAAAATAAAAAAATAAAATAGTTTTTAGTGTGTATAAACTTAGGAATAATTTGTGACCATTTATTTTATTTTTTTAAATTTGGATGAATGAAAAAATAAATACATAAACATATATAAACATTTATATTGTTGGCTTATAGTGGCAAAAAAAAAACATATGCAAAAATCAACATAGATGGAATTCTTGAAATAGTAAAAAAAATCATATATTTGGAAATAAGAGAGTGTGCTTGGCATCATAGTAATAGTTTTAGGATATTATGTTTTGATAAAATTTAGTTTTTATGATGATGGAAGTTGGATTTTATTATTTTTAGTCAAAAACATGGATTTGATTTTGTTCATAGGTTTATGCCTTAGGCTCAGGAATCCAGGCCATTTCCAAGTCAAAATGCATGTTTTAAAACTACACAATAAAAATTAAATATGTGTTAAATGTGTACATGAAATAATGTTTGCACACTATAACACATGCACATTCTTAATAGATGCAAGTATAAAGCCTTAGAATGTAAAAATGTGAGGAATTAAAAAGTGGCAGGGGTGGTTTACTAAAATAAATGTTAAGTATAGGTTGGCATTTACATTATTACAATATAAATTTCAACTTATAATTTTATTTTATTTTATTATATATAATTAATTATGGTCATCCTACATCTTGTATAGTTAGTCTCATAGTTACACAACATACAATTTGGAAGATAGTTTCTCAAAATCCAATCTAGTTAGTACTAAGTTATTTTCATGATTTCAATATTGAACCCAAAGATTTTAGGGCATAAATTTTGTAATTGATGTCCATTTTAGGTAAAAATATAGTAATTTTTTTAGTTTTTATGCCTTTCAAATTTCTTGATGGAATTTTTAAGAGTTCTCAATTCATCAAAATTAATGTTTAAAAACCAATGCACACTCAACCACTCCTTTATGATAATTTTACTTATAATTAGGTCCATTATAGGTAAAATTAGAAAAAAAATACCATAATCATTTATGAATAGCATAAATAGGGATAAATTAGGTCATATTTGTGCATGGTCACCCTAATTGAAATTAAATTCATGCAAAAGTGGCGTGCATGTGTAAAAATAGGTCAAATTGGTGACCCTTGCACACCCAACCACCCATTTATGTCAATTTTACTTATGATTAGGTCCCTTATAGGCCAAAGTGACACAAAATGTCATATCCAGTTGCAAACAAGGTAAATACAAATAATTTTAGGCACATTTGTTTATGACTACCCAATTACTATCTAATTTTAGAAAAAAATGTGTAACTATGGTGATGTATGTCATATTATTACCCTTTCACATTAAACCAATAATTTTTACTAATTTTACTTATGATTAGCTCCATTATATGCCAAAAGTGACATAACAACACCATATCCACTTGTGACCATGGAAATGGAAACAATTTGTGGCACATGTATGTAAAATCACCCTAATTCACTTTGAATTCAAAATAAAGTGGTGTCGCTAGGGTATCATAGGTCACGTTGATGACCCAAACATATCAAATCATCACTTTATGTTGATTTCACTCATGATTAAATTCCTCATGTGACATCATCCACACAGAGACACCATATCCACTTATGACCAAGATAAATACAAATGATATGGGGAATATATAGATGTGATCACCCAAATTTAATTTGAAATCAATAAAAAGTGCTATGATTGGGGAAACTTGGGTCACATTGATAACCTAAACAAATACAACCACCCATTTATGTATTTTTTACTTGATATTATGGGGATTATTAGCCAAAATAAATGTACCAATAATATATTTATTTAAGACCAAAATAATCATGCACATGCAAATTCAGACATTCTCCATAGTCACACAGACACATTCATCCATTTTTAATTAAGATAGTGTATCGAAAACACCATCTCTAAAACTTTAAGAAAACTCATGCTAATTGTTATTGAGGACATTGATGATATGGTCTGTGTATCATTCGTAGAGATCGACTATTATACCTTGACCACCCTCATTTAAATCTACATTTTAATATTAATCAATCAATCCCATCCCTTCTTTATATATAGGCATATAGAACCTTGGGTATGGTCTGTACACACATAATTAAATAAATAATTTACATGTCACTCCCTTATTATTACTTTTTATCATTTATGTGTTCCAAATAATCATTATTATTCTTTCAAAATAAAATAAAATGATTAATATAATATATTAAATTTATGTAATACAATACAATACAACTAAGAAAATTCTTAACTCCCCAAGATGGGTATAAGTTCCCTTCATTTTTTTATCTATCACATAATCACTCTTCTCTCTATTTTCATCCTTAAATTTTAGGTATCAATCGAGTGTGGTCTTGCCCCTCAATTCATTGATATATTATTAATGACATATATAAATATAAGGGAAACATTCTACATCACTAATTAGAATGAGGGCCCCTCAATTTCCCTTATATATAGATATGTCAATTAAGCTCACAATCTCTATGTGGTGTCGTATCTAGATTGATTTATAAGGTCTTTCATCAAATTATTACCCCTCATCTATTATGGGACCTCTCTCTCAGCCTCAACTATAGATGGTCAGTTTATATATAGGGATAACCCATATATAGAGAGAGTGGATAACCACCACCCATTAGTGTTCCCACTATATTTTATATGCCCTATGCATATCTTAAATAGATAGAGGGACCTAAGGAAAATAGTTGGAACGTCACTCACACATAAATCACTGATGACTGATGTTATATATTTGATATCAATAAATATTTAGGGGTGTCGTACCATTAGATGTGTATGGTCAATTGAGCACTCAATTTGTAAATAAATATATCCCCTATCTATATATGGACACTCAACCACTCTTGTATATATTTGGGGAGGATAATTCCCTATATCTATAAACGGGGATTCAATTAATTTATTATATTAATCAGGTTCCCCTATCTAGATATGGTAAATCATCTATCCCTATCTATATCTAATGAGAGTGAGGGGTGTGTAAGGTTTGAACCTATAGTCTTCAAGTCATGGGCCTAATGAGTTGACTAATTACTCCACCTAGATTTGTCAAATATGGGTATGTCCATAATGAATCAATGCCATATCCATATCCATATATATAGGTAAGGTCCCCACAAAGGGAATGAATCAAATTGAATCATATTATATACATAATATGATCGAATCATTCAATTATTAAAAATAGAAATGAATGATTCAGTGACACCATGTTTTATCAATAAACAATAAAATAATCACATGACCACGCCCAATATATAAATATAGATTTTAACTAGCATTGGAATAATAAATAGTTTAATTGGCACATTATATATTGGAACCCCCTCCCCACATATGGATTTAAATATAATTTTATAGTAAATAGAGATATGATCTAAGGTCTATCAATACTATCAGCTATACCTAGTTCACTTTATCTATTGAGTGAGTCTATTAATAATTGAACAAGTATATTAATTATCAATTCTACTACACTACATATACAATTTTTATTTCATGACTAAAGTGTCCCAATGTAAACAATGCCTAATATGGCACGAATGATTTTTGTGATGTACTACATATACATATCATAGAATATAATGATGTCATCTCTATATTTTATATGATGTTGATGTGATAGATAATGGAATCAGTGTGGTAACATGATGTGATGGATAATTATTTCCTTATTGATATGATAGTTGGTTTTAACCACTTGGCATCATTGAATGGCCTTAATTATGTATGGGTTTCATTTGTGTGGTGGGCCCATTGAATATTCTAATGCCAATAGGTAGAACTATATATTTTATCCTTTATCCTATCTCGAGATAATAACTATGGCTTGTGACTCAAAGACAAATAATCTCATTTGTGTTTATCTTATATATACATGTGACATGATATAGGCTACATATAACATTATAGAGTCATAATACCCATAATATAACACCATATAGATATAGGGGATCTATGTCTCATGTCTATTTTTAGGCACACTTTTGAAATATCATGTCCCCATAGTTTATATAAGAATCAACATAGTGTTGTGTTCTGTTTGACCTAAAATGAAAATAATCTCATGTAAAAATGACATCAAATGGTGGTTATATATCTATAGGTCACCAGTGTGACATATAATTCCCCAATCATACCACTTTGGCTTAATATAAAAGTGAATTTGGGTGATCACACACATATGTGCCCTAAATAATTTGCATTTGTCTTGGTCACAAGTGGATATGGTGATGTTGTGTGGATTTTGGCAAGAGAGACTTAATTGCATTGATTAACCACACATAAAACCAAAACCTATGTTATCCTATTCAAACCACTTTGGCCTAAATTTGAAATGAATTAGAGTGATCATGCATAAATGTGTCCAAATAGTTACCCATTTTCCTTGGTCACATGTGGATATAGAAGTGTTGTGTCACTTTAGGTCTATAAAGGACCTAATCTAAAATAAAATAAATAAAAAAGGGTGGTTAGGTGTGTGAAGGTTTCCAATGAATCTTACAATTACAAAATTGCATCACCTTGTCTTGGATTTAAAGTGGATTGGGTTGATCATACACAAATGTGCCCAAAATTATCTGCATTTTCCCTAACCACATGGATATAGTGTTTTTATATTACTTTTATATTATAAGGGACCTAATTTTAATTAAAATCAACATAAAGGAGTGTTTGGGTGTCTTGATTACCAATGTAACCTACATTGTCCCAATCACACCAATTTGGCCTCAATTTTAAGTGGATTGAGTTGATCATGCATGAATGTGTCCCAAATTATCTGTATTTCCCTCATTACAAGTGGATATGGTGTTTTTATGTTTATTTTAGCCTATAAAATACTAAATTTCAAGTAAACATGACATAAAGTGGTGGTTGGTGTGTGTGAGTCATTAAAGTGACCTATGTTGCCCCAATCATACCACTTTGGCTTGAATTAAAAGTAAATGAAGGTGATAATGCATACATGTCCATAAATTGTTTGGATTTATATGATAAATATTGGATATGGTGTTGTAGTGTCACTTTTGGAAATAATGGAGATAATCCCAATTAAAATAAACATAAATTGGTGTTTAGATCTGTAAGGGTCACAATGTGACCTATTTTACCACAATCACACAGTTTCTGGTTAAAATTGAAGAGAAATGGGTGGTCATGAAAAATTGTGCCTAAAATTATTTGCATTACCTTATTCATAAGTGGATATGGTGTTTTTGTGTTAATTTTGGCCTATAATGGACCTAATCACAAGTAAAATCATCATGAAATGGTGGTTGGTGTGCATGTGTCACCAATTAAACTTATGTTTCCCCATATACACTACTTTGGTATAAATTTGAATTAAATTAGGGTGATGATTCCTAAATGTTCCCCAAATTATCTTGATTTATGCTATTCAAAAATGATTAAAGTGTTTTTATGTCATTTTTAGCATATAAGAGACCCAATCGTAAGTAAAATTAGCATAAAGTAGTGTTTGGATGTGCATTAGTTTTTATCCTATAATTTTGACAAACCAAGAACTCCTAAAAATCCATATAGAAAGTAAAATAAATAAATCAATTCAAAAATATCCAAAACCTAAAAAATGACTATATATTTACCCAAAATAAACATCAATTGCAAACATTATGCCCTAAAATCCTTAGGTTAAATACTATATTCTTGAAAATGACTAAATACTGACCAAATTAAATTTTAAAAATCTATCTTCCAAATCATAAGTCATGTAGATATGGGACCAAATATATAAGATGTAGAGTGGCCATAATTACCTATACTTCACATTTATTTTAGTAACACATCCTACCTTTTAATTTCTCACATTTTTTCCTTATAAGGATTTATACTTGCTTATCTTAGGAACATGTATGTGTTATTGTAGCTACGTGTTATAACATGTACAAAATTTTTAATTTATGAATATAGAAATAAGGAATTAGATAAAAATATGTCTTCAATATTCTTAAAAGTTGGTAAGGACCCATATAGAATGATATAGAACCTATCAGTAGCTTCTCGTGCTTCTATGTAAGGAGCATCCATATTTATCCCAATGGTCAAAGGAGTGTACATATTATTTCAAGTGATGCATGTTGGGTATCCTTTACCATTAAATAATGGTAAAATAGAAATAATAAAATTAGTAGGATAGGGATGTTTAAAAAAATACCATGTAAGGGGTTGATCTTCTATGATATTATCATTAAGAGCAACATCATGTGAAAGTACTTATAGTTTAAGAATCATCATTTTATTTTGAAGATATCCTATAGTAGTCATAATTTACTATGTCACCAGGAGCAAATTTTGGAGAGTTTGAATATGTTATCATAGGTTTTAATTTACCATCCATATGAAACATAGGAATTATGACATATTTAGAACTATCATTACACTCAAATTTAGGATTATGACATATTTTGAAAAGTATTGGATAAAAAGTATACATTTAACATGATGATTCAAGAGAGGTTATTTTATCATTTTGGATGTTATGAACGTTAATACAAATATAATTTTAAATAGATTTACTATTTGCATTTTCATGACATGTAAGGGGGATAAAAGGTGTACTTTCATTATTTTCATCTAGAATTGGAATGTACTTTTGAGCATAAAAAATTGAAATTGGGAGAAAGAGGAATATTCTCTATTTTTATTGAAACATCATCATAGGAAGGAAAAATTAAAGTTTCAATTTATTTTTTTAATTAAAAAAATAAAGGTATATATGATGCAATATCACTTTCTAATATAGATAAATAATGACCATTTGAGAAAGTAATATTAGCATAACTAGCATTTGAATATTGATTTGCATTATTGCTACAAGGCTTAGGAAATTATTTCATTAGTAAATATTTGGAAAATATTTTTAATTGTTAAAAATTAATTGGAGGGGTGGTAGAAGAACATGAATCGACAATATTTTTAATAGTGATATTATTTTCATCTTTCCAACCTAAAAGGATAGGGAGAGAAGTAGTACATGCATTTGTATCATTGAGATCTAGAGATAGAGAAGTGTTTTTACTATTTGAATTTGTAGGAACTAAATAAGGAATAGAATCCTCAAATCAAGTAACATTTTAAATATTTATTAAATAAGGTAAACATTCATTCTTTATAACATGATCATCATTGAATAAAAAATATTTATATTCAACTATTAGTTCATATTTGTAATGTTTTATGCATGAAAGATTACTATTTTCAAAATTTAGAATAATATGGTAATGCATGTTCATTTTTTAACATTAAATATTATGAAACACAATAATAGTACATTTGATGTTTCTTCAAGCAACTCATCATTATATTCTAAGATACATAATGTCGGATAAATAGGAGAGTTAGGCTATTCACACTCATCTTTGAAATATGTAGAATCAAAACCATTATGTCACGCCCAAATTTTTTGTACCAAAACTCATATATATAAATGTGTGTGTGTGTGTGTTTTAAACTATTGGTTCATATTTAGAATGTTCTATGCATGAAAAATTATTTTTTTCAAAATTTAAAATAATATTGTAATGCTTGTTAATTTTAGAACACTAAATTCTATGAAATACACTAATGGTACATTTGATGTTTCTTCAAGCACCTTGTCATTAGATTATAAGATACACAATGTAGGAGAAATGGGTGAGTTACACTGTTCATGATCATATTTGAAATATATGAAATTAAAATCATAATGTCAGGCCCAAATTTCTTTTACCAAAACACACACACATATGCATGCATGTGCGCGCGCGCGCACACACACACACACACACACACACACACACACACACACACACACACACACACACACACACACACACACACACACACACACACACACACACACACACACACACACACACACATTTAATTAAATTATGATTATTTATTCACTATGGTTTCTTAGTGCTTGTTACTATGATCCAAGCAATGCATAACTAAATTGTGACTCACATAATTATTATATGATTTAATCAATACATTTAATTTTCACCACATACACTCTATAAGATCATATCATAATCATATGAGGTTAAGATCAATGCAATTTAAAAAATCAATAAGTGTATACAAAGGGAAATGTAATTGATCTATTAATAAATCCTAGCTTAGAGAAAGTAAATCCTATTTACACTTCCAATTATTGATACATTAGATATTCAGGTCATAACCAAGATGAATCTGCCAGACCTAACTAAGGGATCTATTACCATAATAATGTCACTAGAGAGGGTTTTAAAGCCTCTATTTAAGCAATACCATGCAATAACCATAGTTGGGTCCTATGTTTTCATATTCACAAAGTAAATGTAAAGTAAATTCTAATGTAGTGCCCACCAAATATTTTCACAAAAAGTGGGGGTTAGTAAACATAAATTAAACATGCATAATAGAATCTTAATTAAATTATGTGTAGGTAAAACCCTAGTGCATGGAGAGAGAAATATATTCAAAAGCAATTACTTATGATAATTCTATCTACTAAAATAGAATAGTAAAGTTAGAGATACTTACCTTTAAGATTAACCCATGGAGAATCAATATCTCCCTTGGCCAAAGGTGATTTACAATAGGTTTCTATGGTTTATAAGGATCACTAAGAAAGATCAAAACACTGAAGATGTTTCCAAAAAACAAGATTATTCTATAAGTAAAAACCCTAATATATAACTCCTAAATTATAATGGCAAAAGAGAATATTATAAAGAAGCACAAATGAATAATAACTCTTAATGGATATCTAAGAAATGGCAAAATTAATGTGTATATATAACTAAATTTAACCCTAAACCTTTGTGAAAATTTAGTTGATAGGGTCAACCAAATCAACTATTTATAATTATTAATAAAGATAAATTATGTCTTGGTTTAGGTTTGTCAAGGGTTGAAATATAACCTAAATATGTTTTATCAATTATATTATAGGGTCAATGGGGCCAATAATGCAATGTAAACCATTGAGAAGGGTTTTAGGCTTAATGAGAGACTAATGATAGCATAAAATTACTACAAGAAGGTGAAAAAGAGGATAAACAGCTTATAGAAGTGTTTTTAGGAGAAGGTTGTGTAGATAAAAAGTTGTATTATAGGGACAATAATATTACAAAGCACCAATGGTTTGTCCTCCCCTCTCTTGATGCACCCTTTAGGGCATGCACTTAGAGAGATTAAATCAACAAGTTCATATAAGAGAGAAAACATCAGTAATTGATAAATTTTGAAAATATTTTTGGAATAATATATATTTGGGAGTGGATTAGTTCCCTTAAAACAATAATTAAATTTCACTTATCATTCATGAAGCATTCATTCAAACACATACATCAACCCATTCATAAATAAGCATCTTCATAAGCATATAATATATGAACATAAGAGATATGTGGGAAACCATAATTGGGGATAAAATACACTAAAAAAAATCTTTAAATAAATTCCTATAAGTAATTAACAAATATTTATTAAGGTACCAACCCCACAAGGAGCACCAACCCCTCACTAGTCAAGCACCAACTCAACTAGGCTTTTAACCAGCATAAACTTGAAGGAAACACAAACCTCCTAGGTGAATCAAAACCAAATAAACCACCTAAAAACTTGATCACCTTCAGAATAAATTATCTCACTCACTTTATTATTATCAGATTTTGTTTCTTTTCACACTCTTTTATCTCTCTCAAACAACCTATTAGGCCTCTTTGCTTAACTAGCCCTCTTGATAGATTTAGGTCATATGAGCTTGATCATAATATATATAATCACTATTATAAATTCATTAAATATTAAAAACACCTATATAATGGTATTAAATCCCTCTACCTATTTTTCAAACATTTATTTCATTCATTCATCTCTTCAATTTATTAACTACACAAATTAGGCCTATTAGACCCTTTTGCTTATACTTAACTCTTGATTTTACATAACTTGTTTAGAAATAAACCTCAAAATACTTGGATAACCCTTGGAATATATCAAAAAAAAAATATCATATGATAAAAAAACACTACACAAGTTAGCCACCACTCATAAGGACCAAAACCACCATTAGGCCTAATAGAGACCTAATGCAATTTGACCTTCTCAAAGAACATGTTTCATCTTGACCATATTGGAACATATTTAGTATATAAAAATGGAAGAAAAAATTAAAAAATATTTCAATTATACCCAATATAGGCTCACCTTGGGTCCCCAACACCATTTATCTCATTTCACTCCTTGAACCACACCATTAGGCCTTCTTACTACTAGAAAGTTTGACAACCAAAACAAAAGCACACAACCAATTTTATAAAACATAAATACCATTAAATAACATGTATATAATATAAATTAACTTGGAATCATTTCAATGTGATTGAAACAATACAATATAGGGATTAAATTCTCTAAATCACTCATGTAACATGACCACTTAGAACTACCAACTAGCTCAAAACCCAATCATGAACATTTGACCAATTTTTTTTTCAAAAGAATATTTAATGACTATAAATACACTCATAAAAACCTTAAATACCATCATAACATTTTTATGTGAATTATACTCTTCAACTCTTGACAAATCACCTCATTCTCATCCCTAAACTTCAAAATATAGTTATGAAAACAATGAATGAGAACACCTATGTGAACACTTTTATAAAATTAAAATGAATTTATATGATACAAAAATATTATAATAATATATTAAGATAAATATATTGAAATTTTTAATATCAATATTGGTCTTATAGACCAATCTCATGGCTTCACTGTACACTAACCACATTGTGTTAGACAAGTTAGTTTGGGAGAAGCTTTTTATTGTAAAAAATAATTTAAAAATATTATATTTAGTATGGATATAGGTTATATGTATTTAAAAACAACATAATTCAATTTTATCCATACCTAATCCATGGCAACATATCCATAATCTCATTTTCACTTTTGCTTGGTTTTTCTCATTGTTTGTCTCACTAGGTCTTTTAGCGATAGGTCAACTTCCATGACCAATTTAACATATTTTAATTATGAAAAATAATAATAAAATACCATGAGAATAATATATAATTATAAATATTGAACCTCCATCAACTTATCAAATTTTAATCAATCAACTATACCTGCTATATCAAAATTTTGAGAAACATGGCTTTTCTTATAGGGTTCACTCACTAATTTATTAGAACAATGCCACATGAAGGTACCTAGGAGAGTAATATAAATGATAAAATAGTAAATATAGTTCATAAAATTCATTTTAAGACATTTATATCAATATATTCCATATTGGGTCATTGTTAGGGTTTTATAGAGGGTTAAGACCACCTTACGGTCTTTAATGATCATTTATAAATCTTGGGACCTGAATCTATTAACCAAGGATTGGAAACTTGAGATAATATCATTTAAAAATAATCATTAATTTATTAATATATCTTTCAAATGTTTCATTTTTATCCTTCATAGGTTTTGACAACACTTCATGGTACCTTATTAGGTCAGGCAGGGTCTAGGACTAGTCTGGTTACATGCTTAGGCTTAAGACCTTACCCTTGTATTTTTAACTTTAAAATTTTTTTAGTGTTAAAAAAATTAATATTAATTCTTGGTCATTCTTAAACATCCAATTATACATATTTTTATACATATTAACACAACACAATATTCATACCTTCTCATAGGGTCTCTCTATGTGATGATCAAAGTCATGACTAGGATTCTCAATCTCTTGAAGCTTGAAAACTAAACTTAAAAAATTCCTTGATGATTCAAAATTTTGATCATATTCCTTGTATGATACTTAGATATTATCATACATATATACATAATTTGTCATGCACATTCTCATGACATGACAATGTTCCTCAAGACTAGTGTTCAATATTATGCTTACCTTGTATTTTGATCCTGACATTATATCTTGATCTTGACCTTAAAACATGTCATCAACCTTAGAAGAATTATCAGGTTGCCTTAAAATTATCTCTTATCATAAGAATTCCTTGTCACATACCACTTCACCATGCATGACATCAATTTTGATCTTGACATTAGTGACATCCATCTTGACCTTGATATCAATGAAAACATCAATGAAAAAACACCAATAATAGGAACATTCCTCAACAATATTCCCCTTTTTCATTGATGTAAAAAAATCAAACAAAGATGATCATTCTCATCTACCCCAGCTAAATCTTCTTCAAACTGACCTTTCTCCCAAATTGGAACTTTCTCCCCTTTTGACATTAATGACAAAGGGTCACCTCTTGAAAACTATCTAATCCTTGGGCCTAGAATAACAAGAAACACACATTTTCTCTCCAAACAAGATCATTATTTATCTTTGACAAAAAATCAACATACAAAAATGCTTCCCCTAAGCTCATGCATACCTCGACATTTGAACAACACTAAAATGTCAACAACTAAAGAAGGAAATCCCTTTCTTACAAATCATATCTAAATAAACATGAACCAAAATGAACCACTTCTCAACATATAGATTATTTTTGAAATCATGAACCAATTGAAAATCTCCCCCTTAGACCAAGCATCCTCTATGCTTCTACTCTCTATCTGAGTGTCTCCATGAAGCCTAATATATTTACCTCTTTTATAGGGTACTAAAACAACATAAATTTAGGAGATTCCTAGATCTTCATGTCCTCACTAGATTACACTTTCCTCATGATCCTCTTAGGTTTGAATAGCCTCTTTGTATTGACCTCTTAAATATTCATTTAAACAACATTCTAACTTGGTCTATTTGTCTTGACTCCATCTATAGCCTAATGTGATAGAGAGAATTCTTGGCACTCATTTACCTCTAAACTATGCTCCACCATGGAAAATAGTCCATTTGGAATTATAGACTAGTCATCATTCACCTTAGCCACCTTTGGTTTCCATTCACTATCTTGTCTTCTTTATTTCACTCTAGGGGCCTCAACCTTCTTGTTTTTGGCTTGAGAATCCATGCTTTAAAAACTTTGAAATATGACCAAATTTTTAACAATTGAAACACACTATTTATCTTGATGGAAAGACACCATCACCCATACCTATTGACTAATGATTTCTTATTTCTAGAAAAAACAAACATAGTTTTTTCCAAAAACTCTCTATTTAATTCAATGGACTATGGAAATACTCTTATTTTAATCCTCTTTCTTTACTGGTACAATTTATTGAAATATGTCTTATATCTTGACAACTAAAACAAAAACCCTCATTCATATCCCTTGATTGATGATTTTACTCATATTTTTATGCAAATTCATTCTTGGAGGATCTTATATAATGCCTTGCTCTTTGACCAAATTGGTTACAAGAATAACAATAACCATTAAAAGGAATAACACACCTTATAACATTAGGCTACCTAATATGATTAGTCTTCATTCTACCAACACCTCAATTCCTTGATTGACCATTCAATTTTAAGGTCTGATTCTCCTTGATCACATTAGTATTCTTTTTTTTGGTCTTCATTGAAACTAAGACCTATTTTTGTCATTAACAGTCTTTTGACTACTCAAAATGTTGTCTAGATCATTGGTACTCTATTCAAAATTTACAAAGGAATTCACCATAATTGACACCTAATCCAACTCAGATCTTAAGGAATCCACTTTAGTTATATAACTGACACATTCTTCTTCTTTAGCCTTTAGGCTTGCAGTCATAATCTCAATTTTAGTCTCCACTTATTTGACTATTTCTTCTTGTTACATGGAGTTATTTCTCAATCTCTCTTCAAAAAAACTGATTTTCTCCTCATACTATTGGGTAATATATCTCATCACATTATTCTTCTTCTTCACCATCTTTAGTTCTTCTATAACATTTATTAACTCAGCCTCAAAGTCCACCTTGTTTTATTATTTTTTAGAATACTAGAGTTTTATTCCTAATTAAATAAATAGGTCTGAGTAGGGTAAATTAGTAAATAATGAGCAATAATTAATCCATTGATTTGTGTAAACAAATTATATTTTTACCTTTTCTAAAAATAGTACTAATAGAGATAAAATCAAACTTAGCTAGAAACTGACTGAGACATATATTACAGGGTCTAGAATTTTTTGTGCAGGCTTGGGAGACTATCATAAACAAGATTCTAGAGTTCATTTTTGGATTGGATAAGAGTACCAAAAGTGGGGCACCTTGCTATTTGATGCTACAATCCTTTTTTGGTTCTATTATCTAGGTGATCTAAGTTTTTTGGGTTCTACTTGGTAGGTTTGTGTTACTCTATTAGTGAAATATCAAAGCCCAAAATTCTATGAAACTCATTATGTATTTGTTTTAATATTTAAATCCCTAATATCTCTTTGTGCTTAGAATTTAATGGTAACTTGGAAAAGAGAGAGAAGGGGTTAATGTGTAAAGGATACACTGGATGTACTTCACACCTCATGTGTAGGCATGTTGCCTACATACCAATACTACTAGGAGGGGTCAAGTTAATGTAGTTCTTTCATTGAAGTGCTTGGTGTAATTATGTATGAAAATGTAACTAGATGTCAAACTAGGTATACTTGAGATGGCTAGGGACTAGTCTAAAGACTTGGTTTAGCTTGAAAGTATATAGGTTGGTTGTATGTAGAGAATAAGGAATATTTCTTGATTGGTCTTGCTTGCATTCTTGTTTGCTTGAATGATATTTGCCAAACCCTTCCAAATGATCTTTGAATGGGCTTTTATACAGATCTACTAATCATGGATTGAATGTATTCACATTAGGATGACAAGGAAGAGGATAAAAATTAGAAAAATTTGACCATTGGGGCTAAAAATGCATTTAGATAGGAGCACCAAAAAGGGGACACCTTAAGGTCTAGCTCTATAGTCCAAGTTGGGTGATATTAACCTAGAGACATAAGTTTTTTGGATTTTGTTTATTGTCCCTATGTGAACCTACCTATAAAATTGCATATGTTAGATGTTTACAGACGATTAGAAATAAGAAAAAAGGTGTCTAAAAGGGTCATGAAAGTAAACAAGATGGACTTATGGATTGGGTGTCATTAGCCATGCTCAAGTTACCAATTTTTGCATTTTATATGACTATATTCCCCCCCCCACCATTTATTCTAGTGATGTAGCAAAGAAAAATACTAGGATAAAAGAAAAATAGAAAGCATACTTGAAATTATCTATAAAGGTGAAACTCATGAAGCTATGTGATGATAGATATACATAGAGATAGCATGGTGGGAAGTGTGAATCTGTAATGAAAAACATAGAGTAGATCAGTCCTTATTAGATACACTATATCTAAAATAAGAACATACAAAATTTGGGTAAGAGAGAGAGAGGAAGAGAAAGGAACAAATACACCTCATTGGGTATACAAACCAAATATAAAATTTGTGATACTTGATTGTGTTGGGTGTGTGTTGTACCAAAAGTAATATCATGAATAGAGCTGAGTGATAAATTATTTAGAAGTGGCTCAAGAATGAAAATGTAGGCCCTTTTTATCCATCATCACCTACTAAGTAAAGATAAAAAATCATGTGTGTGTCAATTAATGTTTGGAATATGTGTTCAATCCCTCTAAATAGGTGGCTCAAGAATACAAAGTCTAGCTAGTTATTTGGCTCCATCATTGCCCCATGAAGTGAAGCTATGAAGTCATACTAGTATGGAATATATGTCATATGAGATGGCTCTTGAAGCCCATGAATGTACTATGATTTTAAAATGTGGTTTGGATAGCTGAAGGTATACTCAAAACTAGGCCACTCTTGGCCATTTCAAAAGATGGAGGTTAGGATTGTATGAAAGTCACTCCAAAATTGATGCAATATGCTTATGTGAAATCCAACTCAATAATCTTGGGTACTCAATAAGTTAAACATGTTTGAAATTTCAAATTGGGAATGATGCCAACCACCTATAGATGGATTAAGGTGCACAACTATTGAGAATGCTTGAGTAATAAATAAAATTTAGAAACAAAAGAAGACCAATGTGTCACACACATTGCCCTCAATCACTGGTGTCTAGAACATGGATTCTAATTTGGAAGATATATCAACTACCTAATCTAAAATAAGAAGTGAGATCCATCATGCCATGCATGAAACCCCTTATATCTATATTCTATGAGAAAATTGTACTAAAACTACTTATTTTAACTGATTTGAATGTGCAAAAATTGTAGCTGAGCTAATTTTTTTTCCTGTAGCTATAAAACATAGGTGTTTTTTTGCCTGAACAAGAGTGCCAAAATTAAGACACCCTTGTGTTTAACAATTCTATCCATTTTTGGTGTTGTCCTATGCTAAAATTGGTTGTTGATCTAGAATTGTCACTATTTTTCATTCTATTCTGATTGGTTTGACTGCTAGATTTTAAACTAACTGTTTTGAAAACTAATTTTTTGACCATTAGGAGATTTGATCTCTATGACAAAACCCTTATTTATTTCCACCTATTCTGAGGGTAGGAATGAATACCCTACAATGACTTCCCTTAGAAGAAAGAATCTTGCAAGTGTGTTATCATACATATATACAAGATATAACAATGATAATTGACAAGATATATTGAGATATAATAATATTTGTATTGAGAGATTGTTAGATCAACAAGGGCATGCCTAGATAGATGTAACAAAGTGATAACATGTGCAATGTATTGAACTAGAATTATAAATGTTAGATGTTAGTCGTTAGTTGTCAAGGAGGAATGGAACATGATGTCCATAATGGCATCCAAGAAAGAAAGGTAAATGCATGATATAGATCATGACATTAAAAACAAGGACACAAAATCAAGCAACAAGAATACAAAATAAGAAGCAAGAAGCATACAAGGGTGGCCAAGGGGCCAAGAAATCAAGGGACATAGGCACATGTCAATCATACTAGAAAATCAAACATACAAGGCATGTTCAAATGCTGCATACACATACCATAGAAACAAACAAGATTGGCACAAGGGCCACAGGCACATAGAAGAGTACAAGCAAGGGACATTGACAAAAGTACAAAGGTGCACACACATAAATAGAAGCAAAGGAAATTGACAAATGTCTTAAGGCACAAACATGAGACAAATAGAAATTGGAGATGCACTCACATAAATCTATGCTAAGAAAGGAAGGGAAGCATGTAAATACTATAAAATATAATTGTATCTAACTAATCAAAGCAAGAATGGAAAGTATGCAAGACATGAAGTACACAACTAGGTATATGCTAGGAAATACACAAGTGCAATAAATTAGTGAGTATCGATGTGGTATTCTACATAAGTTAGTAAGTAATGTATGTCAACATGATATGTAGAGTGTGTGGTGTAGGAATGACTTAGTTTGGATGGTGTAGTCATGTAACATATGCCCCCAATGGGTATGTATATTGAAGTGTGTCTTGAATGTAAATGTAGGATTTCCCCTCAATAGGTATAGTGAATCAATAAAGTAATTATATGTCACTACACACACTCAAATAAGATCAAGTGAAACATGATAATGTAGATAAATAAACAAACAATAAGCATATAATTGAAAATGTAAGTCCTAGCATGATATTAATAATGCAAAACATGAATGATGTATACAATGGAATTTTTTTGGTGTTTTAACATTTTTGAATGGTTTTGGATTTTTATGAGTTATGTAAAATCAAGCATAAGGAGATTATGTACCAAAATACTGACAAACTATGTACAAGTAAGGAAAAAGAAACTATGTACAAGTAAGGTTGAGAAGGGACGATACTAACTGATGATTCTAATGGGAGACTCCTTATCATGGTGCCATGTATCAAACAAAGGAATCATGCATGATTTTGAAGCACGAGGGAATTATTTTGAATATGACTCTAGATATTCAAATTGATTATTGGTATCTTGGAAATCATAATAACCTATATTGTTCCAATCATTATTATCATCTTAATTTTGAACCAATGGAATGTTGGTGTTGACTTTTATTGTATCTAGATATTTTCCTTTGATAAATTATGTCTATGAATTATTTTCCTTAGGATGTTCAATAAATCCCAAACCTTGGTGACAAACATTATCAACTACTAAAATAGTAGTGATGTCTTGAGCCTACTTACCTAACCCTTGACCTTGATAATCAAATAGTTGTAGATATTTTTGACCAAACCCATACTTATTTGAAAGTTGAGCCTCATTTTAGAGAGGTGAGTGTGTATATTTTTCATGCTTTATATGTGCTTGTGGTATTATTTGTTTCTCTGATTTTGCTTTTTGATCCTTTTATTACTGAGTTATGCTTTGGTAACCACTTTTATACTATTTTTGAATTTGACCCTTTGTGAATTCATTCATATGTCACTATGGATTACTTGACTGATTTCCCTTATATAAGGTCCTTATTAGAAATTATTTATTATATATGTTATTTTAATGTAAAACATGAATCTATGTGATGCCCATGCATTCTATGATATGCACAGTAATATCTGGATTTTCTTACTAGATGTAGAGGAGGTAGTTTGATCAATTTAGATTTAATCATTTCCTTTAGTACCTCAATTGAACTCTTTTCTGACCTTTAAATTCTTTTTAAATCACTAGTTGTAGGGTTACATTGTTTTGATTTTAGGTTTTGATATGTAACATTGCTTGAAACCAATTGACTAGGTGAAGGTGCATATACATGATTGACACTAGGGTGCCTTTGAGGTTTTTCTATTATAATTTAATTTTCCAATGTTGTGATCTTTTCATGTAATATATGATTCTATGTTTTTAAAATATGAAATTATCTTGCTCATACTATTGATTTGATCCCTTAAAGTCTCACAAGTACAAACCTTAGTTGTTTTCAATTGAACATGTAAGCATATACATTAAAGATAGTTTGAATAATCTATAGGCTAAATGTATGCATTAAGAACAATATAATAGGCTACCTTACCTTTTAGAGGAGTGATAGCAAGGACTTGGTTAGAGAGAAAGTAGATATCACAATCTTGAGTGAGAGGAGGAGAAGGGATTTCATTCCTCTGCATGAAATATGACATTAAAACAAGAGTAGACAAAGAGGTATATACATTTAAGTAGAAAAAATGAATATAGGCTAAAATTCATGTAATTGGAGTTATAAATTGGATTGTAATATGATTATAGATAACATTCCACATTAGAGATAAAAAATAAGGGATAACATGTATGGAACTACGCATTGATTCATAAAGAAGTTTGACATGTGCTATGATATGTCTAATGTGTTTAACATGATAGACATGTAAATGTTTCCATATGAGAGATAGAGATCATGGAATTTTTCACTAATACATATAAAATTTTGACTTGTAGCATGACATTTCTAACATGTTTAGCAAAATAAAATTTAAAATTATTTCGCAGAGCAAAAGAAAATATGCAAAAAGAATTTTGAAATTTTGTACATTTTTGGCAATTTATTTTGTAATATTATGTCATAAAATTGAATATAAGAATGAAATTCAAAGGATGAAGCTTTGTTTTATCATATGATAGACTTCATCATTCATGTACATGATAGGGCCCATTATGGTGTCCTTGTTATTTGCAAGAAATGTAAGAAATATTTGTACATAAGTGAGAATCATTTTTGAAATTTGATTATGGATGTAATGTGATACCTCAAGAATAAAATAAGTGCTAGTAAATGCAACTAGGGATTTAACAATGATAGATTTGCAAAATACTATGAATTTTTGAAATTTGAAATTGAATTTCTAATTTAAGTATGTAAGAAAAAACTTCAAAAATTTATGGGAAAATGCTTGATTTAATGGGACCTAGTAGATGAAAATAGGGTTTTGAAAAAAAAAATGAAAATTAATATGAATTTTTTAAATTTGAAGTGATTTTCTAATTTTAATATGTAGCTAAAAATTCATAAAATAATTTTAAAAATTATTAGAAAATTACTGGGAGCTAGTTCATGCACTAGGGTGTTTGAATGATTTTTAAAATTTTAAAATTAGTATGATAATTTTAAAATTTTTATATGAATTTATATAAAATTTTAATAATTTTTATTGAAAAATTTAATAAAAAATAAAAAATATTTCTAAAATTAACAATATATTTTTCCTAGTATTTGGAATGTGTTTTTATGCAAAAAGGACCTGATATGTGCAAACTAGGGTTTTAACAAAATATATGATAATTTTTTAATTAATTTGTAAATTTAAGATTTTTAAATATTGGAAAAATAAATAAATTATGGTAAAAAATAGAAATAATTTACCCTAGGGTTTTTAGGGTTTTTGTGCAAAACTTCAAAGTAAGTCAGGTTCACCAAATGTTTTATTATTTATTAGAATAACGAATTTTTATTCCTAATTAAATAAATAGGTCTAAGTAGGGTAAATCAGTAAATAATGTGTAAAAATTAAGCCACTAATTTGTGTAAACATATTTTATTTTCACCTTTTCTAAAAATAGTAATAATATAGAGAAAATCAAACTTAGCTAGAAACTCATTGAGACGGATGCTGAGGGTCTAGAAATTTTTGTGCAAGCTTGGAAGACTATTGAAAATAGGATCCTAGAGTTTGTTTCTAGATTAGATAGGAGTGTATAAAGTGAGACACCGTATTATTTATTATTATAGTCATTTTTGGCATTATTGTCTAGATGATCTAAGTTTTTTGGGTTATACTCAGTAGGTCTATATTATGCTGTCAGTGAAATATCTAAGCTTAGAAGTTTATGAAGCTTGTTATGCATCTATTTTAATCTTCACATTCCTATGAGCTCTTTGTGCTTGAACTTGAATGACAACTAGGGAAAGAGAGAGAAGGGGTTAGTGTGTAAAGGATATACTAGATACACTTCACACCCCATGTGTGGGAATGTTACATACATACCAATGCTCCAAGGAGGGATCAAACTAATGCAGTTCTCCCATTGAAGTGTTTTGTGTAATTATGTATGAAAATGCAACTAGATGCAAAATTGGGTATACTTGAGATGTCTAAGGACTATTATGAATATTTGGTTTAGATTGAAAGTGTATAGGTTAGCTATATAGAGAGAATAGGTAAGATTTATTGAGTGGTATTGCTTGTATTCTTGCTTTGCTTGAATGATATTTGCTAACCCCTTCTAACTAATATTTGAATGGGATTTTATATGGATCTATTAGTCATGATTCAAATGTATTCACATTAGGTTGATAATAACTGAAATAATCTCATCATTGGGGCTAAAAATGCATTTGGACAGGAGCACCAAAAAGGGGTCACCCTAGGGTCCAGTGCTACAGTCCAATTTGGGCACTATTTTCCTAGAGACATAAGTCTTTTGGGTTTTTTTTTATTGTCCCTGTGTGAGCCTACCTATAAAATTTCAGATGTTGGATGTTTACAAATGACTAAGAATAATAAAAAAAGTGTCTATAAGGGTCATGAGAACAAGTAAGAGGGACCTATATATTGGGTGTCATTAGCCACACTCAAGTTACCAATTTTTTGCATTTTATATGACTACACACCCCTTCTTCTTCTTCATCTGAATCCCCAATAGTACCTCCAGACCATATGGAATCTTCTTGATTTGAAAAAATAGCTTTTTCATCCATGAAGAGAATTTAATTAACATTAAGACCAACAACTTCATGGTCACTCTCAGAATCACTTTTATCACTCTCATCAAATGATCTATAGTATTCCTTGGTGTAAAATCTTCTTTTCTTCTTGAAATACTTCTTGCTAGCATCGTACTTTCTAAAAATTTTCTTACTCTTATTAGACCTATATGACTGCTTATCGTCATCATGCTCTTAATCATCCTTTATCTTATGATTATGAAGTCACTTGTTATCAAAGTGTCCAATTTATATATAATTAAATCAATTGAAGGGCATCTTACCCTTGTATTTACCTGAACTATTTTTCAACTTTCTTGCAAACATAAATATTCTTTGAACTTATACAATAAATATTCTTCCTCAGGAATGTTATCTTAAAAAGTTATTTCCTTTACCTTAGTCTCATAAGACTCTCTTAGGACTACCACTTCTTGATGAGTGATTTGACCTTCATCCTTGATAATACAATCCACTTCATACTTAAGATGGTCATCCACAAATTCATGATTAGACATGGAGTCTTTTTCAAATACATCTGTTTTCAAGTCTTAGCCACATTCCTCATGGATACACATTCCCTAAAAAATTGAGGCATTAGAATCTACTTCATGAACACACATCTCTTTAAAAATAGAGGCATTAGCTTACAAACTATCCTTTTGTTCAACAAGGGGAGTCCTTATGGTGATTTATTACTCATAATCACTCATGAGATCTTATTTATCATCCATGAATTGAGATTTCTCTTCTTCACTTGCTTCTCTCAAGATAAGCTCTTCCTCAATGAGGTGTGAGGTGGAAAGTTGATGGATAGGCTCATGGATTTGAGGTGAAGGAGTTGGAGATGGAGGTGTAGTGGAAGGTGAAGGAATTGGAGATGGAGGTGTAGTGAAAAGTGAAGGAGTTTGAGATGGAGTGTGGGATGAAGGAGAGAACTTGGGAGTGGATTTGGGAAAAATAAAATCACTAGTAAGCTCATAAAGAAGTGAATTCTTGGACTGATTAGAAGAACTAACATATACATAAGTAGGAGCTGAATTTTTCCAATGATATATTTGTGTAAATTCCATGGAAACATCTAGTTTCATATGACAAGACTCATAGGAGTAATCTTGAGGCTGATAGGCATCATGATATGAATGATAAGGATCATATTAGGACTGATAGATAGGTGTTTCTTGATAGGTTTCTTCATAACCTATCTCATAGTGTTTTCCAACAACATGGTGTCCATATGGAGAGGGAAATGAAGGGATATAAGGCTGCCATGGCTCATAGGATTGATAGCCATATTGATAGTACTATTGAGGGGTAAAACGTGACTCACAAAAAGGCTAATAAGAAGGTTCATGATAAGATTATTGGCCATAGATACCCATATCAACCTCATATGTCAAAATAAACACAAAAACTGATACAATTTTTAAAATAGATATACTTGGGATTATTACAACCAAAATTTATCATTTGGAGTCACCATTGGTTCTTTAATAGATGCCTCTAAAATCTGATTGTTCAAAGACCACACAAAAAATATTTCAACCTCTTAGACTAAGTCCCACTGAGCATGCCAAAAACTATTGTCACTTGGATTTTCACCTTTTGAGGAGATTTATAAGCTCTCCTCATCCAAGTGTCACAATTGAAACACCTATAGGCTTGTGGGTAGCCTATGAATGAGGTCAATCTCTAGATAGGGATAGTTCCCTTGATATACCATCTTGGATCACTACTACACCTAAAATTTATGAGGGAAAAGGAAGAGAGAAAACTAAAATAAAACTATCCTAAGGGAGTTGATACACCAAATAATTTTATGACTTCCAACCAAATACATGTTACACATGAGAACAAAGGACTAACCAAACATACACTTCTCCAATTTGAATCTTCTCACATTAATGTTACATTATGAGGTTATGATGAATGTTTAGCCTAGGAGGACTATAAAAGAGGCATATAATGTAACTATTTAAATATACTATCTCATTCAACCTTGACACTTCATAAAACACTGCAGATGGCCTACAAGAAGAAGCTTTCCATGTGAAAATAGGTGAGAGAATAAGACAATCATGCTAAGGAAAAAAGAGTCATCACTTATACAAAATCGAACATTCCAAATGAACATACTAAGAAAAATCATATAAGAGGTAAAAATAATGAGTATTGTTTATCCATGGTATGAAAATTAGTAGGGCTTCACCACACTCAAGTGGAGCATAAGTTACAAAGGCAAAAATTATTAGTTCTTATAGAACTTGAGAGAGAGAGAGAGAGAGAGAGAGAGAGAGAGAGAGAGAGAGAGAGAGAGAGAGAGAGAGAGAGAGAGAGAGAGAGAGAGAGAGAGAGAGAGAGAGAGAGAGAGAGAAGTCCAAAGGTAATAATGACAAATTTAAATTTGTTAAAAGGAGTTAATTTTGAATGGAAAGATATTATAGAACAAACCATGCAAGGTTATGAAGTACAAGTGTCCATACAAGGCATAAAATTCGTGAAAAGTGGCATGAAACTCCTTGTTTTGGCTGAAAAAATTGATTTCATAATCCACATGTATTTAAAGATTAAAAAACTAAGGATAGTTAAGATGATTATAATTATAGTGAAGGATTTTAGACATGCCTCTCCATGCACTATTTTTAGTCCTAGTCATCAGGCATCATTTAAGAATGAACTATCCTCATCTATAGTGTAAAAACTCTTCTTTCATGCACCCTATACACTTGGACTCAAAAAAATAGTATTTTTCCATAAAAATATATGGGAGAGAGTTAATAACATGTTTAAATACCTTTAATGTCCTTAGAGGAATTAAACACACCTTAAAATTATCTCACATGAAGTTTAACACCCTTCTCACTAGCTTGGTCACTACACAAGTTTTGATTGGCTAATATGAAACAACTAGTTGAGGCACTTAAGAGTTGTTACAAGGAATTAAATTTACATGGGGAGTTATATTAATCCATTATATTCCATTACATGTTATTTTCAACTCTTGGAACATCTTAGAACCTACAGGACACATAAAATAGTTTAAAAGATCAACTTTGTACCATATCTATATAGTTAGGCCAGTGTAAAAGTTGGTGGGGGGGGGAACCTAAAGAGTGATATAAAAAATACAACAAATTTACTTGTCATTAAATCCATTTGGATTTATGGGAAGCACAAGGAGGTCATATTTTAGCTTTAAGACAACTCAGGCCTACAGGAACCTAAAGAAGAACTCGATACAGTTAACTTCAAATGCTCTCATCTTTCATGAGACTATCCATGGATGCCAAAGGAGTTTATGGATGTTTATAGAGGTTCTAAAAATAACATTATTGGAATTTTTTTGCAATTCCAATGTCCTAGCTTTATGGATAAAGCTTAAGGGATTAAACTATCTTAAAACCTTGCTAAACCCTTATAAGGACCTGATTGGAGAAATAAAGATGGAGACACATCCAAATGGACTATAACGACAAGGAAAATGGTTGGAATATATATATATGAATCTTTAGGGTTTCCCGCCATCAACTTTTTAACTTCCCTAACTATATGAATAGGGTACAAAATTGATCTTTTTGACTACTTTACATGTTCCATAGGTTCCAAGAGGTTTAAAGAAATGTCAATCACATTGAAGGGAAACTTAGTAATTAATATAAATCTTCATGTAAAATTTAATCTATTGGAATAACTCCTAAGTTCCTCAATTAGCTATTTCATCTTAGATAATCAAAACTAGCATAGTGACCAAACTATTGAGAAGGGTGGAAAACTTCAAGTGAGCTAATTTTAAGGTGTGTTTGATGCTTATAAGTCCATGTAGGTATTTAAACATGTAATTAAATCCATATAATGGGTTTTAATGGAAAAATAATTCACTTTTAGAAGAAAAGTGTGCAAGGTGCATGAAAGAAGAGTTTTTAAGACTATAGATGGTGATAGTTCATTTTTAGATGATGCCAAATGATGAAGACTATAATAAATGAATAGAGAGGAATGTTTCAAATAATTCCATCTAATTATAATAATTATACCTATCCAAAATCAGTTTTGGGATGTTAAAATATATTTGGATGATGAAGGTAATTTTCTAAGCCAAAATAAGGAGTTTCATGCCACTTTCCATGAGTTTTATGCCTTGTATGGACGCTTGTACTTCCTAACCTTGCATGGTATATTATATAATATCTTTCCATTCAAAATTAACTCATTTTATTATATTAAAAATTGTCCTTGTGACCTTTGGAATTCTCTCTTCTCCTCTCTTTCTCAAATTTTATAAGAACTAGCTATTATGGCCTTTGTAACTTATGTTCCACCTGAGTATGATGAAGACCTACTCATTTCATACTATAGATCAATAATAATACTAATTTTTACCTCTTTCATTAATATTCTTAGTGTGTTCATTTATATTTTTTATTTTTCATAGGTGATGACTCTTATTTCCTTAGCATGATTGTCTCATTCTCTCACCTATTTATAGTTGGAAAGATTCTTCTTGTAGGGCATGTGAAGTGTTTTATGATGTGTAAAGGTTGAGTGAGTTAGTCCATTCAAATAATGAAATTATAGGTCTATTGTATAGTCCTAATAACCTAAATAATCATCACAACCTCATAATGTAACATTTATGTGAGAAGATGTAGATTGGATAAGTGTAATTTTGGTTAGTCCTTTGTTCTCATGTGTAACATGCAACTCAGAAGTCATCAACTTATTTGGTGTATAACCTTCCTTGGCATAGTTTTATTTCAATTTTATCTATCCTTTTTCCCTCAAATATTTTATTTTTAGTAGTGATATAAAGTGGTACATCAAGGGATCTATCCCTATCTAGAGATTCACCTCATTCATAGGCTATCCACAAGCCTAGAGGTGTTTCAATTGTGCCACTTGGATGAGGAGAGCTTAGACATCTCCTCAAAGGGTAAAAATCCAAGTGATAATAGTATTAAGGTAATATTTAAAGTAAATTATGAACATTAGAGAATGTATATATGTGAGATAAGTTTTTTTAATTATTATCACAAAGTTTAAGGTTAAGATTTGAAGGAAAAGTGCATGAATTACTGATTTAGGCCTTCTCAAACTCATATAATGAAGAAATCAAACCCAAGAAGCACTTTTAGGAATTATTTGTCATTTTTAACCTCTAAATGGGAGTTTTATATATTTATTAGAGATGGGTAAGGGTCATAGCTAATATTTATAGGCATTATTTTAGGATTCAAGTGGCAGTCCTTTATGAATAATCATTAACATCAAAACATGTGATAAACCTCCACAAAAGCCTAATAAGGACAAAATGTGAATTATTTTGTTAAAATTAGATTAGTATGGATCAAAATTCATAGCTAATATATTATATCATGTATTCAGCTCTCCAAGATACCTCCAGGTGGTGGTGGTTAGTCACATGAGAGAGAAAATATACATATATAGGCTTATTTATCAAGAATTATTATAGTTCTCAAAATTTGAAATTCTCAAGAAGAGTAAATGGAAAGAAAAATAATATAGAGGCTCATTTTTCATGTATATTATGTTTTATAGATAGGTTTTATCCTTTAAATGATCTAAATTGGTCATCCAAGTAAGCCATTCAAAGACAAACCTAATGTGTGGATAATGTAAAACCTATGGTAGAGATAGAGAGATAGATTTGAGGGTCTGTGTATGATATATTGATGAAATAACATGAAATAATAAATTATTTATTACTTTTAATTCATTATCATGCTTTAAAGAAGCTTTAGAGATTAGTGTATGTGGTGAAAATGTTGCTCACAAAATGGCTTTTTTGGTTCACATAGGACTACGAGACATAATAATAAATTGGTCTATAATACAAATATTTTTCATATTTTAGAATTTTTTTATATCTCATAGAACCATTTTTATGCATCAATATCCATGAAACATTTCTACATAGGTGTTGGAGATCTAATTCTTCATGACTAGTTTTTGATGTGATTTGGCAGTTCTAAGTAAGTGAGTTGCATAGATGTTCTTGAGATCTTATTTACTATGTGAATATGTTCCAAGAATTTATTGATTACTCTGAGGTTATGGATAATATTTATTAAAATTTCATTTATCATTGTTGAGTAACTTAAGGCTATTTAAGCTTCATTATTATAAGAAAAACTTTTGAGGTACACATGCTTAATAGGGCAGTTTATCCTAAAGGAGATTTCATGATATGAATAAAGGATGTAGGTATAATAAATAATGGAGGAGGTTAGAAGAGTTCATTATATAAGTGGTTTAATGTTTTTTTTAATTGTTTTATAAGGCCATATGATCCCAAAAATATCAAGTTTTATCATTAAGAGGACAAACCTAATGCAATTAGGTCTCCATGAGACCTAAAGGAGGAGTAAGGTCTAATTGAGTTGTGGTAGAATAAAATGGGTTCAAATTATGATTGAACCATGTTCATAATATTTCCTAATACATTTTTTATGACTAACCTAAGAGGTTGAAGGTGTGTGGTCGACCAAGTGGTGTGCGACCATGAAACTAGTATATATACAAGGTAATTTAGGCCTATTTATGTGAGTGAAAAATGAGCAAATAAAATGGTTCATGGTTGAGAAGAAAGAAGTATTAAAATTATTTTTAGACCATAAAAAAATAAAATAGGTTTGGAGGGTGATCAAAATTCTAAGGTGGTTGAGATAGTACTGAGTCACTTAGGGAGTTGGTGCTTCTTTACAAGTAGATGCTTGTTAAAGCCTAATCAAGTGGGTGTTTGAAGTTATTGGGGTTGGTACTCTAAGTTTATTTGGTTATAAACTAAATTTGGTATTTTTTTCATAGGAAAATAGTCCATTTTTATATATCATAATGTTTTTTCTTCCCTTTGATGGTTTCCCACTCATATATTATTCTCTTGTTTCATGCTCATGTAAATGGTTCTTTATGCATTGATAGATCACTATGTTGCTTTCATGGTCCATGAATGTTAAATTATAATTGAATAAAAGTTATTAAACACTAATTAATCACCATCTCAAAAATTATTTTTCCAATAATTAGTATTAGAGTTTGGTCCTTTGAAGTAGGATTAACATATTAAAGGATATCGTAGAAGCACAAGCATGTCTAGTCATTAAGTACAAGGAGGTTTCTCAACAAAGAATTCCACTCTATTAAATGGGACCAACTATGAATTTTGGAGAATTATAATGAATACATAACTAATGTCTTTAGACTATGACATATGGAAATTAGTTGTTGATGGATTCACTGCACCTCCTACACCACTAACTAATGCATCAGGAAAGAAGGAAAGTGAAAAAAACTCTAATGTAATTAATGCCATCTTATGTGGTCTTTCATAAGTAGAATTTTTAAAGGTCATGTATTTTTATTTATCCAAATAAATTCAATAAAAGTTTTAAACCATCTATGAAGGAGATACCACATTCAAGTTGGCAAAATTGTAGACCCACCAAAGGTAAATTGAAAGTATAAGAATGAAAGAGGATGAAAACATTGCATCATATCTGTTAAGAGTATATGAAGTGGTAAATTCCATTACAGTTCTAGGACAAAAATTGGAAGAATCAATAGTATTATAAAAGGTATTAAGTTTATTGACATCCAAGTTTGATTCAAATGTATTTACTATAGAGGAGATCAACGATCTCGACAACTTATGGATGGATGATCTTCATGGTATGTTGATTCCCTATGAAATGAGAAAAAGTGATGGAAGACCTTACAAGAAGTAAATTACATTTAAATATGAGAACATATCACAAGGTAAAAAAGTCAAGGATGATGTTGATACAAACATTGACGATGACAAGATAGAATCCATGTTTGTCAAAAAACTAAGGAAAGGATCAAGTAAGTATAATGGAAAGTTTCCATTTAACTACTTTAAATGTAGTAAGATTGGCCAATATGCATCCAAGTGTCATAACAAGGATAAAATTAGCATGATGGAGAGCATGGTAAACATCATGGTGAGGATAAAAAGTCTTATAAGCTTGGAAAGAGAAAAAAGAGTTTCAAGAAGTATGAAGGCAAGAAAGGGTCATTCAAGAAAAAGATAATTTTTTATACCAAAGAAGATAATATCTCCTTTCATATAAGTGATAAAAGTATATTTGATAGTGATAATGACTATGTTGATCATGATATCAATGAAGTTCTATTCATGGACATAGAAATAGAATTTGAAAGTTGTTAAAAAGGGAAAAGTCTTATGGAAGATGAAGAATCTGATGAAGAAGAGATTAAAGTGAACCTTTAGGTTGAGTTAGTAAATGTTTTATATGAGTTAAAGTTTAAAATAAATAAGAATAAAAAATTGAGATCATTGGTTGAGGATTATGAGGAAAAAATTAATTTATTTGAAAAGAGACTAAGTAATAATGTCATTAAACATGAAGAGATCATTAAATAGTTAGAAACTCATGTTGAGATGTTATTTAAAGTCTTAAGACCAAGGAGGAATAATGTACCAAGTTTAGAATTAAAACATAGTCCTTGAAGGTAGATTTGGACTAAGAAACAACCAAATTGAAGACACATCAAAAACTTGAAAAGAGAACTAAAATCCTTGATGATATTTTGAATATTCAAAATTATCTACATGATAATATAGGTCTTAGGTTCAAAAAAATATGAAAAATAAAATAATGAGAGTTAAACCTCAAAGGATAATGGACTATCAATAAGTGATGGTACTAACAGAGTGAAGGCCTATGCAAAAACACTCAAATTAAAAATCCAAATTAACCATCAAAAAGTCAAGAAGAATATAAATCCTTCAAGAGAAAATAGAGGTAGAGGTGGATCATTCAATAATAATCAAAACATAATTCCTATTAGATAGACAAGGTATGTGAATTCTTTCAATGGTTACTATATCTTATGTAATCAATATGGACATAGAATTGTGGATTGTAGACATTATGCTAGAATCACTTCCTTATGGAGGAATAGGATGAATGCTCATTTTAATAGTAGAAATAGAATTTTGTGATACAATTTTTATTCGAGAGGACATATTGTAAGATATTTTAAGATGAGGCATTTGAGGAAGATCAATCAAGACAAAAAGGTATATATTCATACCACTTAGAAGTGGATCAAGAAGTTAGACCTTGTGGACAAAGTGAAGGAGTAAAATACTAAAGGAGAAGAATCTATGCTAGCTTAGATTACCTTTCACATCCAAGATGAATACATGAAGTGGTATATAGATAGTGGTTTATCAAGCCACATGACAAGGGACAATATCAAATTCATTTCATCAAAGAATAATGCTACAAAGATAGTGAGATTTGGAGATAACACAATTAATAATATTGTTGGCAAGGGTATCTTAAGTTTGGAGAATGGGAAGACCAAGATAGATAATTTGCTATATGTAGGAGGCTTGAAACATAACTCACATAGTTTAAGTCAAATTTGAAACCAAGGACACACACTGACCTTTCATGACAGAGGGTGTGATATAAGGAGAGATAAATCATAAAGGTTAATTTCCAAAGATAAGAGGATCAAGAATAATGTGTATGTTTTGAAAGAGATCAAGGAGAGATGCTTTATGAGAAATATATATGAATGTTGGCTATGTCATAGAAGTTTGGTCAACCTAAAATTTGATAATTTGGTCAATATCATCTCTAAGAAGTCCATAAAGAACATGCCTAAAATCACAAACCTACAAATACACTTTGCAAGGCATGTCAATGTGGTAATCAAACTAGATGGATGTTCAAGTCTAGGGAGTATTCTACTGCAAGACCTTTATAATTAATACACATTGATCTTTATGGACCTACAATAATCCAAAGGATTCAAGGATATATTTATTTCATGTTACTCATAAATGATTACACAAGAATGACTTGGGTAACATTCTTGAAATAAATGATAAAAGCTCTTGATAAGTTCAAGGCATTCAAGGATCTATTTGAGAATGAAAATAATTTAAATATCAAATTTATAAGATATGATAGAGGAGGAGAGTTTTGGTACAATGAATTTGATTATTTTTATGAGGTTCATGGGATAAGGAGATAATTATCAGTAGTTAGGACACCTTAATATAAGGGGGTAGTGAAAATAAAAAATATAGTAGTTTAATAAATAACAAGGACTGTGTTAAATGAATCAAGATTATCTAATGGATATTAGAGAGAGGCAGTGATCACTACATTCTACATTTTGAATAAAGGATAGATAAGGATTAATGGCAATAAAACCCCCTATGAACTATGGAAAGTAAGACCCTCTAATGTGGAACCCTTTAAAGTGTTTGTAAGTAAATACTACATCAAAAGAGATGAAGAAGACTTAGGTAAGTTTGATTCAAGGTCTAATGAAGGAATATTTTTGTGATACTCATTAGTAAGCTCAACCTATAAATTCTACACTAAGAGGTTACAAAAGATAGTGGAAATCATTAATGTGAATATTGGTGAGACTAGTTCTAAGAAGTCACACTATCATTCAAAAGATGTATTAGAGAATTTGGACTTCAAGAATGAAGAAGAAATGATATATATATGTGATGAAGAAGAATTTGAGGAAATGAAATATTCAAAATGCCCTTTAAGATAGATTCAGAGAGACCATCTCAAATAAAAAAACATTGACAATAAGGATGCAGGTATGAAAATAAGGAAAAAGCTGATAAGTAACCTAAATCAAGAGAATGTTTTTATACTATCTAATGTTGAACTTAAGAACCTTATATAAGAAAGTAAATAGAAGTTATGGATAGGTGTTATGAATGAGGAGTTAGACAAAATATAAAAGCATGAGACTTGGGAACTAGTTCTCAGGCTTAAAGACAAAAATGCCACTAGCATAAAATGGGTGCTTAGGAACAAATTAAATGAATATGGAGGAGTTGCTAAGAACAAGGATATATTGGTATGAAAGGGGTATGTACAAGTAGAAGGGATAGACTTTGAGGAGATATTTCTCCAACAAAAATATTAGAGGCTATCATATTGTTTCTATTATATGTAGGCTTCAAAGGGTTTAATGTGTATTAGATCGATGGCAAATCAATTTTTTTGAATGGCAACTTGGAAGAGGAGGTGTACATAGATCAACCTGAGGGTTTCTCATTATCAGGTAATAAGAACTATGCACGCAGATTGAAAAAGGTTCTTTATGGTCTAAATTAAGCTCCTAGAACTTGGTATTCTAGATTAGACAAGTACCTATTGGACTAAGGATTCAATAGAAGATTTGTAGATAGTAAACTATACATAAAATCAGAAAATGATCATTAGTTGATATTGGTTTTCTATGTGGATGACATCATATTTGGTAGAGATAATGAGATTATGACAAAGGTCTTTACAGATGTGATGAATAAGGAGTTTGAGATGTCCATATTGGGAGAACTATCATTCTTCCTTTGGTTGCAAATCATTCAGTTAGGAAAAAGTATATTCATTTCACAAGTTAAGTACATAAGAGAGATGTTAAATAAATTTGAGATGGAAGATTGAAAGGATGTTAGCACACCTATGATCACAAGGTGTAATCTAAGTAATGAAGATGATCTCCAAAGGTCAATCAGATATAATATAATTCAATGATTGGAAGTGTGTTGTACACTACTACCTTTAAACCTCATATCATGAAATTAGTAGGTCTTATGGGAAGATTTCAATCAGACCCAAAAGAAAATAATTTACAAACATTTAAAAGAATACTTAGGTATCTCAAGAGGACTATGGAGTTTGGGTTGTGATATCTAAGGAGAAAGGAGTTTAACTTAATGCTCTATATAGATGAATACTGGGAAGGGAGTCTAAATGATAAGAAGAGCACTAGTGGAGGAGCTTTCTTCTTAGGAAAGTTCCTAGTTTCATGGATAAGTAAGAAACAACCATAAGTGAAATTATCAACTTGTGAGGTTGAGTAGATTGCAATATATTCATGTTTCACTCAAGTCTTATGGATGAGGAATAACCTAAAGGACTAAAAAGAGAAGTATGATAGTCCTAGTCCTATCTTTTGTGAAAATATAAGTGCCACAAGTGTATCAAATAATCCACTCATGTACTTAAGGACTAAGAACATTCCCATCATGTATAATTTACTAAGATAATAGATAAGTGAAAAAAATGTTAAAATTGAGTATATATCTACTAAGGATCAGATTGTATATATTCTAACCAAGCCACTTCTAAAGATAACATGTGAACATCCAAGATAGGAATTGGGAGCAATTCCTACCTTTACTAGCCATTGAGTAAGTCAAGGTTGATGGGAGATAATCAAGGTTATTCAATAAATCTAAGAGTAGGTGATGAATGCCAAGAAGATTTGTGAATTCATGATAGGCATATATGCAAATTGAGAGGTAAGAAAAAAAATAAATTTTAATACCAGTGTGATCCAATAACAAGGTTCTTATATACATTGTCAGGATCCCTACTCCTTAAGAGCACAATTGATTACCTTTGTATAAGCAACTAAACATGGAATTTAACCAGAAGTAATAAGTAACTAGAATTTAGAAACAACACAGAATATGAGAGACAATACAATCTTGTATTAGTACTCATCCAGAAGGAAATACAATAAATATGCCACACTCTTCCCACACCTCTGAGGCTTCCCACACCTTTTGGGTGTACTAGTAATTCTCCCTCAAGATTTCTCTTTCTCAATTACAAGCCAATCAACTCAAACACAGAGTTGTTGTTTTAATCAATTAGTAACAATACTACTAGTACACCAACCAGTAAGTGACAATCAACTCAACCATTGTTGCCTACTTCCAGTACCAATCGAGTAAACCATGTACTCTAAGTAGATCTCCTTGATCTTGCTCCTTGTTATGTTGCAAATCTCCTTTGACCTTGTTGCCCCGTAGATCTCCTTTGACCTTACACACACACACACACTTGCATATCAACTGACCTTACTTACCATGTAGATCTCCCCTGATCTTGCACACCTGCAGATCAACTTGGTTTTGCACACTTACCGACCTAGATCTTACACTCGGGAAGAATCCTTCTGATTCTACACCTTGGGGATCCCTTCTTTGATCCCTTAAATTACAATACAGCCCATGGGTCTCTTAAATAGATCTAATACAAACAATAATTAGACTTACTTATTAAAATAATTAAAAATGTAGACTCAAGACTAAAATTAGTCTTTTACATGCAAACTAACTATCCATCCAAAAATAGACCAGTTCTAGAAGTGCATGCAAACATGCACGTACACACAGGTTGCTGACGTTAGTTCCTGTCTGACCGATGTTGAGTGACCCCTAATCGATGTCAGTTACTATGAACACTAAAGATGACTGATGTTAGTTGATTAGACTGACGTCAGTTGCTCTACAACTTAGCAACCTCCTCCATTTGCATTAGTGAAGCTTTTAGCTCCATAACTTAATAATCTCCCACTTGGAGATAAATAGTTGCACCTGTACCTATACGTATACATCATCTAATTTTATTTCCTGGCTTGTATCCCTCTTCAAGTTCAATCTTTATGACCAAACACCACACATCATGTGGTTCTACTCTTGTCATCCAAGTAACCTACCATATCCGAATCTACATACCCATGTAGAGAAGTGCTTGACCCTACATAGCATGTATACCTACTGTTGGTCCCTCTCAGATACTTGAGAATCCACTTAACTAATTTCCAATGCTTATTTCCCAGATTGGCCACAAAGTCACTGACAACTCCCATTGCTTGGGCAATATCAGGTCTAGTACACATGTACTCAACCTCATCATGTGATTGGGGACACTATTCTATGAACTGTCCATCCATAGGTGTGCTAACCAATTTTGCATCCTGCATCTTGAACCTCTCCACTACCTTATTCACACAATCATCCTGAGACAACATCAACCTATGATCTTCCCTATCTCTTGAATACTCATGCCAAAGAATTTTCCTGCTCCCAAATCCTTCATGGTACACCTCTGAACTAACTTTACCTTTAGCTCAACAACCTCCTGCATGTGTGACCCTGTAATAAGCATATACACTACATACAGTAATAGGATAATGTTGAAATAATTATCCAACTTGGTAAGGAAAACACAATGGTCACATTGACATTGACTAAAGCCATGCTTTGTCATACACCTGTCAAACCTTAAACACCATTATCCTGCAGCCTGCTCAAGACCATATAACCTAGCCTTGTGTCTCACATGTCCATTCTCTCCTTTTTTTAACCTAGAAATCAATTCATCTTTTAGTGCTTTCATCCTAGCTGGAAACTCTACCAAATCTCTTGTTTAGTTCTTTCCCAAGGAATTCATGCCATGCTCCCATTGTTTCCTGGATTCTACCTGCATTGCCTCTTTAAAACTTCATGCTTCTTGACCATCAGTGAGCAACATGTTTAAGTAGTATAAAGAAGGTGAATAATGAATTTGAGGCTTACTTATCTTTTCAATCCTCCACATGGGTGTTTGAGACTCCTTGACAGCTTGTTGTCTACCCAAAATCCATTTTCTAGTTGACCCTAGTCTGCACTTGACCGATGTCGATTCCACCTGATCACCGATGTTGGTTCCCTAACCAACATCAATGTCCACTTGGTCTCTGACATTGGTCCTTGATGGACATCGATATCCTCCTAATTGACACCACTGAATTCTTCAGTCTACACATGACTGACATTGGTACCTACCTGTTCGATGTCATTTACACCTGACTGACATTGATAACCGTGTTTTCCTATGAGTGATGAATTTTTACTTGTGAGCTTACTTTGAATCATAACCTTGTCTAAACTACCCTGATCAAAATTATTTATCCCCTTGAGCTGATCTCTATCGATCATCTTCTCCATGAACACCAAGGCTTTCTAGTTTTTAAGTTTATCAAAGACATCAGACTTCCTCTTAAGAACATGCATTCCATTCTCACTCATGTGACCAAGCCTACAAAGCCACATCTTTACAACAGAAGGAGAATCAATAATATAAGTAGATAGATAAAGAGTACCTGCTTTCTTACTACATGCTAATTCAAGTACACCCTTGGAAACTTTCTAAGATTTTGCTGTGAGAGTTATTGTGCATCCCTCATCACCCAACTTTCCTATAGAAATTAGACTCCTCTTCAGGATTGGGACTTGCATGACCTCCTTCAACACCCATGTGTTGTCTGTCTACAATTTCAGCTGCACTTCCCCTTTGCCAACAATTTGACAAGGCTCACCAACCCCTAAATAAATCTTTCCAAAGTCTCCATGGACATAATCATGGAAAAATACTCTATTTTGGGTTGCATGGAAATACGTAATAGATTCTAAAACCCAAGATTCTACTTTATCCAAGGAACATACAAGAACATCCTGTGCAACAATTCCTGCAACATCTGCTTCTTCATTTCCTTCATGTTGATCTTCTACCAACCAACAATCTTTCTTTACCTGCTCTTTCTTTCCATAATTTCATAATTGATCATTCATGCCATTGAATTCCTCCATTCTTAGCTTACTTTCTTCTGCCATTGCTATACTCCCACTCAATCAGAAACCCCTGAGAGTGACCTATAATCAACAAACACTTAACACGCTATGACCACCTATTAGTGTACCTGACCAAGCTTTGATACCAATTGTTAGGATCCCTACTCCTTTAAGAGCATAATTGATTACCTTTGTATAAGCAACTAAATATAGAATTTAACCAGAAGTAATAAGTAATTAGAATTTAGAAACAACACAAAATATGAGAGACAATACAATCTTATATTAATACTCATCTAGAAGGAAATACAATGAAGATTCCACACTCTTCCCACACCTCTGAGACTTCCCACACCTCTTTGGCATACCAGTAATTCTCCCTCAAGAGTTCTCTCTCTCAATTACAAACCAATCAACTCAAACACAGAGTTGTTGTTTCAACCAGTCAATAACAATATTCCCAGTACACCAATCAGTAAGTGACAATCAACTCAATCATTACTACCTACTTCTAGTACCAACTAAGTACACCATGTACTCCAAGTAGATCTCCCTAATCTTACTCCTTGTGTTGCAGATGTCCTTTGACCTTGCTTCCCCATAGATCTCCTTTGACCTTGCACACACACACACACACACCTGTAGATCAACTGACCTTACTTACCATGTAGATCTCCCCTGATCTTTCACACCTATAGATCAACTTGGTCTTGCACACCTGCTGACCTAGATCTTACACTCAGGAAGAATCCTTCTGATTCTATACCTTGGAGATCCCTTCTTTGATCCCTCAAATTACAGTACAACCCATGGGTCTCTTAAATAGATCCCATATAAATAATAATTAGACTTCCTAATTACAATAATTAAAAATGTAGACTCAAGACTAAAATTAGTCTTTTACATGCAAACTAACTTTCTGTCCAAAAATAGACTAGTATTGGAAGTGCATGCAAACATGCACACACACACAGGTTGCCGACGTTGGTTCCTATCTAGCTGATGTCGGCCGACCCCTAACCGATGTCAGTTACTATGAACACTAAAGATGGCTGACACCAATTGATCAGACTGACGTCGGTTGCTCTGTAGCTCAGCAACCTCCTTCGTTTGCATTAGTGAAGCTTTTAGATTCACAACTTAACATACATGTTGAGAAGGGTATGTGAGTCCTAATGACTCATATAATGATCACAAGATGTAAGGACAAATGGGGAGTCCCTAATTCTTTAGTAAGAAGGTCTATGTTAAATAAGAACATATGTGGTAGCCTAGTTAGTGATCAAGGATTTGATCTAAAACTATATGTCAGTCATGTCAAGGACAAGGTGATTGAGGTATGCATGAAGATATGGGGAACATGTTTGCATGATACTTAATAGACACATAATATTGTGTGTTAAGTTTGTTGAGTTTTTTGGTTATAAGAGGTGTGATACAAGAAGTTGATAGAACCTCTTTGTCATTAATTTAAAAATGGGATAAAGTTGAGAATGGGGGAGAAATAGCCTATTGAGAGAAGTTTCTGATAGTGGTTTCCATTAATGACAAAGAGGGAAATTATTTAGTATTGTCATTTATGTCGAAGGTGAATCTTGTGAAGGTTAATGTCAAAGGTGATTAAGCACATTTAGAATTTTGTGATGTGATAAGGTGCATGGAAGAGTGTTGTCATGAGAGAAATAAAAAGAGAGAATATGAAGACAAATAATGTCTTATGTTTACATGATTGATATCATTAATGTCAACATGGAAGGTACATGTCATTGATGTCAAGTGCATAAGAAGAATATGAATGACATTGATAGGTATGTCCATGGTGAACTAAATGAACACATGCATGTGAAGGTTTTATGGCATTATTTGAGCATGTAAGGAATAAAAGCATTCATGAGAGTTTCAGGGTGAGCCTATATGGGTAGGACCTTTAGTCTGAGTCTGCACCTAGACCACTCCTAGACCTTACATGGCCTTGTGAGGTACGGAGATCATATTAAAAGTAAAGTATACACATGAGATCATGGATAAAGTTTAGAAAAATTGTTTTAGGTATGATCACAAAGTTTGAGGTCAATATTTTTAGGAAAAGTGCATTAATAATTGTTTTGGGCCTTCTCAAGCTCAAAAAATGAGGTACTCAAACCTAAGAAGTAATTTTAGGAATTTGTTAGAGTGTGTAAAATTTACATGGGATGATGAGCTATTTAGGAGATATGTGGAAGGGTCCTAAATAATATTTATAGGCATTAGTTTTGGATTTAAATGGCATTCCTTTACAAAAAATCATTAACACCAAAACATGTGTTAAACCTCCCTAAAACTGTAATAAGGACCAAATGTGAATTTTTTTTTTCCAAATCAGCTCAAGATGGATTCAAATTCCTAGATAAGCTATTGAATAATTTAGCATACTCTCCCAGGTACGTCTAAATGGTGGTGGTTAGTTAGATGAGAGAGAAAATGTATAAATACATGCTTATTTATCAAAAAAATATTGTAGTTCTCAAAATTTGAATTGCTTAAAAAGATTAAATGGATGAAATAATAAGATAGAGACTAATTTTACATGTCCATTATGTTTTATGGATAGCTTATATACTTCAATTACTCTAAATTGGTCATCCAAGTAAGCTAATTATAGACAAACCTAATGGTGTGGATAATGTAAAACCCATGAAGAGATAAAGAGATACATTTGAGGGTGTTTGCATGATATATTGATGTAATAAAGTACATGAATAAGTTATTTATGACTCTTAAGTCATGATCATGCTTTCTAGAATCATTGAAGGTCAGTGTATGTGGTGAAAATGTTGTTCACAAAATGGCTTGTCTGGTTCAGATAGGACTATGAGACATACGGTCAAGAAATTGGTCTATAAGACCAATATTTTACATTAGACCATATGAATTTTATATCTAAGGATGTATTTGAGATCTCATAAAATCATTTATATGCATCAATAATCATGACAAGTGTCTAAACAAGCATTGGGGGTCTAATTCTTCATGACTAGTTTTTGAGGTGATTTGGCAGTTATGAGTAAGCAAGTTGCATAGATGTTCTTGATCCATTATTCCCTAAGTGAAGGTGTTATAAACATTTGGTGATGACCTTGAGGTAATGGATAATATGTATTCATGTTTAATTTTTTGTGGTTTAGAATCTTAAGGGTGTTTAAGCTTCATTATTGTAAGATAGAATTTTCAAGTGTACAGGCCTAACAGGGTAGTTTGTCCTAAAGGATATTTCATGGTATGAATGAAGGATGAAGGAATAATCAATCATGGAGGAGGTTAGAATATTTCATTGGATAATTGGTTTAATAGTTTTTTTAATTGTTTTAAAAGTCCATTCCATGAAGATCAAGTTTTCGAATTAAGAGGGCAAACCTAATGCAGTTAAGTCTCCATGAGACCTAAAGGAAGAGTAATTTATAATTGAGTTATGGAAGACCAAAAGGGATTAAAATTATGATTGATTAATGTTGATAAAATTTCATCCTATTGTGTGTTTTACCTAAGAGGTTGAAGGTGTGTGGCTAACTAAGTGGTGTGTGACCATGAAACAAGTATATATACAAAGCAGTTCAGGCTTATTTGTGTGAGTGAATAAAATGATGCATGGTTGGGTAGAAGAAGGTATTAAAATAATCTTTAGACCATAACATAAAAAAAATAGGTGTGGAAAGTGATAAAAACTTTGAGGTGGCTGAGTTGGTACTTCCTTTCAAGTAGATGCTTGACTTTATTGAGGTTTGTGCTTCAAGTTGAGTTAGTGGTCAACTAAATTTGGTATTTTGTTTCATAGGATATTAGTACATATATAGAGATCATAGTGTGTTGTCTTCTTTTTGAGGTTTTTACACTCATATATGTGTTCTCTTATTTCATGCTCATGTGAATGGTTCTTTATGCATTGATAGATGACTATGTTACTTTCATGGTTCATGAATGTTAAAGTATAATTGAAATAAATTTTTTAAACATTGATTCACCCCCTCCTAATAATTGTGTTTCTATCATACTAAAGACTGGACAAATCAAAAACGTAAAGTTTAAGCAAGAAAGACAAACTCACTAAATCAAACCAAGGATGCATGTCAAAAATGATTTTAAAACATAAATGTGAAAGCAATAATATTCCTTAAACCAAAATGGGAAAATAATGGTAAAATAATTTTGATGAATAAGCAATAACAATCCTTACTCAATCTACAATGGGAAAAGTGCATAAAGTGGATAAAAACATTAGTGAGTGAGAATTAACAAGCCAACTATATGAATGAAAATTTAGAAATGCTAATCTTAATCTAAGATAAAATTCAACTATGCTAGATCAACAAACAAAGAAAACAAAACACAAACTTCACGCTTTACGTGCTCAAGATTTCTCCATTGTGATATGTATCCAATTTTAAATATGTGGTGCTCATTCCTCCAATGCAAGATGAAATGGGTAGTGTTTTGGTGAAAATGTTCTTTGGATGCTTTGATTCTCTTTTTGATTTGCCTTTGATTTGATATCACTTCATTAGCTCAATTTTGGATGGATGAAAGTGACAAATTGATCATCGATTTATAGATTTATTGGAGAGAGAGCAAATGCTAGAGAATTAATTGATTTATTCAAATCAATTGAATAATCAATGATTGAGAATAAGTCCACATTGAGGATGGTGACTAATTCAAGAGGTTGAGATCAAAAGGGAATTGGATTAGTAAAAAAGAATGAAGTAAATTGGTTGACAAGTCAAGGGGTGACTCACAAGGAGGTTGATAATGTTGAGGAATTGGTTATGTGAGTCAACAAGTGAGGGAGATAATGGTGGGAGCATTTATGGGTGAAGTGGAAATTTTGAAATTATTTATTTAAAATAAAGATTAAAAGGTGCACAATTGACTTATTCAAAATGTTTGAATTAATAAATTATTTTATTTTAAGAAGAAATATTATTTATAAATTTAAGAAGAATAATTAAATGATTTAAGTACATCTTGACACTAAATTAAATTTATATGTCTACATTTCCCCATCTTTGAAACGGTGTTGTGAAGTAATACTATTTCTAAGAATAGAAGAAGTAGAGTGTTGATGATAGAAAAGTAAAAATTTACCCCAAATGAATGAAAATGAGTGTGATGATGCCCCCTCGAGGGTTTGTGTGAGAAATAGGCAAACACTCAAAATTGATGAAAAGAAGAAATGGTTAGATGGATGAACAAAAAGTCAAGATATTTTTGGATTAATGTCAAATTTTCAAGATGTTGGTAATGTAAAAGGGTTATCCCTAGTTAATTAAAACTAAGATTTGATTTGGAAATCAACACCTTAACCACTCAATGATTAAATGCTTATTATTTTTTGCTAATGACTCAGGGGTCAATTAAGTAGGTGTGGGAATGATATATCACACCAATAATAAAATATGGATCTATAAATATAAAAAGGTATTGATTTTTAAAATGATTATGGATGTTACGCTGATAAATGATTGCAAGAATATGAGAACAATATTGGAATAGTGTTGATTTAATGTTGTGTTTTATAGTTTGAGATGAAGGAAATAAAATGTTCTTTTGGGGGGGATGTAATTAGTTGGGATCATAGAAAGGTATAAATAAGAATTTTGGTGATTTGAAAAATCATTTGTGAAAATAATTTTCAAAGGTTTAGGGCTAAAGAATTGATTAGTGTGACTTTTAATCTAAGGATAGCAAGGAAAAATGGATAATAGTCCACATCATGAGCACCAGACAAAGTGAGTGAGCTGTTTCCAGAGACCTAAGAGGAGTGGGTCTCCATTGAGTCTTTTTGTTTTTGATTTTTTTTGAATTTTTAGCATTTATGGGGGTTTATAAATAATATAAATGATTTTAGTGTTTTCAAATTTGTTATTTTGTTATCAATTTTAGTGATTTGGTTAGAGTAAATAGAAAAATCATCAAACATCAAAGAAAAATCATCAAACATTGAAGCAAAATCATTAAACACTGCATCAATTTTGTTTTATTGGGATTTTATGATTTTGCCATTATGGGTTACAGTGAAATAACTAAACAAGGTAGTAAAATCATTGAAATTTTAAGCGATTTCATGGTAAAGATCAGTGGTTTTTATGGAGGTAGTTTTACAAAAAATAGTAGCAAAATCATTTAAAATAGAAGCATTTTTTGTTAAAAATTGTAATTATTTTTATGAATTTTTGGTAATGAGGTTGGTTATGAAATAGATGATGGAAAATGACTAGATGTAATAAAAAAATATTTTTAATGTTTATGCAATGTTAGTTTAATTAATTTGTAAGAGGTATTATCGATGATATTGACATAGGAACGTAGATCAGTGGTGATGGCATGCATGTCTGGGTTCACAAAGTATGAGTGGGGAGTCATAGATGTGACAAGGTTATCCTACATTTCTTAGATTACTAAGATCTAGGCTGATAGAGAATTATTGACTACATTAGTAGAGAGGTGACATAGCAAGATGAGTACATTTCACTTGCCGATAGGTGAGATGACTGTCACATTAGAGGATGTCTATCAGATACATTGGATTCCTATATGAGGCAAACTAGTATACTGGGGATAGGGTCCACAAGATGAAAAATTATATTGGATATTTGGTGATGGATTGATCCTAGTTGTGAGAGGCAAGATTGATAGATACTATTATATGGATTTGGAGATGGACTCTCTTACTATTATTCTGATGGTAGTTTTCAGTGGCATGTTGCTTCCTAACAAGAGTGGTAGAATATGTACTATTAGATGACTATATGTTATTGGTGACATGATGAATATGGGAAAGAGGTTCACATAGGGTCCATGCATATTAGTGATCCTATATCATGATCTACATCACTTTGTCTATTCAGGTTAGGTAGAGATAGGGTCTTCTACACTACTACAGGTTTGGTGCTGGGAGCACATCATGATTGAGAGACTGATTAGACACATGAACACTAAGATTATGATGAGCCTATGGCATATGCATAACATGCAATCCTTGGGTTATGTATCCTACACTTGGTTGATATAGAGCTCTATAAGAGAGCTATGGATGAGCTGGGTGATGATCAGATTACTTGGAGACCACTTATAGAGATTATATGGGGTTGGTCTCATATAGAGATACATATATAATATGTGATGTCCTTATGATACATCATTGGGAGATATGTATACATCATATATAATCGTATACTAGATAGGGTGATGAGATAGTTTGGTGCAAGGCAACTTATACCAGTTGGTCCATAAATTTTTACTTGGATAGTCCAAGAGAGACCATAATGAGGGATGACTATTGATCCTATAATTATTGATAATAGCTGGAGACATGTATAAATAGTGAGATGGAGGTATAAGAGAGATTTTAGAGATGAAGGGGTTATGGATGGATATGTAGACTGGTGGGCTTCATAGAGAC